>PVKM010015075.1:0-28320 GCA_004027735.1 Carollia perspicillata | reverse complement strand
GTATTGCATTTGGAGTGGCAAGGTCTTAGGGCCCCAACAAGTTTCAAGGAGCGGGTCCTATGAGTTAAGTGTGTCCTAAAGAATGAATGGGAATGAAATTGCCATGCAGCTAAGTGACACTGAAATGGGTCACAGGGACTCTTTCCCAGTTAGATCATTGGGTACCAATTCCATGCAAGCTACATGGGCCTGGTGTTGAGAACCCTGTTACAAGTGATGGAATGTTTTGGACTGCCCTCCCTTTTCATATTTCCCTACATCCTTTTAAAAGTGGAAAACATCCCTGCCCTGTGTGGCTCAGATGGTTGGATGTCATCCTGCAATGAAAAAGATCATCGGTTTGATTCCCAGTCAGGGTCCATGCCTGTGTTGCAGGTTCAGCCCCTCGTCGGGGTGTGTGTGTGTGAGGGTCTCTCTCTCACTGATGTTTCTCTCCCATTCTTTCTCCCTCCCTTCCCCTCTCTATCTAAAAATAAGTAAATAAAATCTTTTAAAAAATAAAATCAAAGCAGAAACCAGAACCTCACAATATATTTTTCTTAGTCATAAAGCTGGGATCATAATTAAGTATAGTTTTGTCTTATGGGATGAGACAAACACAGAGTCTGTGTAAGACATCTCTTGGCATCGAGAGCTTACAGGGACGTTTATAGTGACGAGTATCAGAAGAAGTCTTCACTGAGGTGATGCTCAGGGTAAAGAGCTGGGTCAAGAACAAAATGCAAGACTTATGTGCACATGTGCCCAGCCGCCGGCTGAGGATCAGAGGACAGGTGGTGCCGGAAGCCCCCAGACTCACCCGCCATCTTCCAAACTGCTGCCAGCATTACCGGACATTCATTCCACCCAGGTCCCCTCGCCGCCCAGCTTCTGTTGTAACAGTAGAAGATTAGATTTCTCAGCTTCCGAGTTCAGCCCGAGACACTAACGTCGTGCAGCTTTCAAGAGCAGCCGGTCAAACAAAACTTTCAGCGACATTGGAAATGTTCTGTCTACCATCCACCCTGTCTAACGCATGTGACGTCAGGGTACTTGAACCATGACCAGTGCAGCCCTGGAACTGAAATTTAATTTTATTTAATTTTAATTAATTCAAATGTAAATAGCTACCTGTGGCTAGTGAATGTTATATTGGACACACAGTCAGAAGCTGTGAACTCAGAGGAGACAGTTTAGGCTGATGGATCAGGTAACAAGGAAATAGCCCTCTGAAGGTACACCTTAGTTTTTTTAGGGACTTACTGTGAGTAAAGAGCCCCTGCCATTGTGGGGCATCTCCTTTAATATTGAAGCCTAAGCTGGTGGTTGTGTCAGTGTTTTCTATGTTACAATGCCACTTGGCCAATTGAGACAGAGATACCGAGGGCCCTTAGGTCTGGTTTAGTGTTCTATGAGCAAATAAAAGGTTGCTGTGGGCTCAGCTGTTTTGATAAGACCATGCAGGCTTTATGCAGGCCCAACATTCTGACCAGCCGGGCAGAGAGTAGGCATGCAATTAAAAAAACTCATTTAAGAAAAGATGTAATACAGAAGGAAGTTAAGAGGTAACTCGGTTTGGGGAGACACCTGAGGATTAGAAAAAGAGAATAGTAAGTGTCTGCCTATAACACAAAGCAATCAGTTTCCTCATGCACTCCACCAATATAACAGATGGGTCCTCTGCTACCTCTGAGATAAAGCCAGGGACCAAGTGACATGAATCTGACATGAGCAGATGTGGTAAGATTTACCTGTAGCTTGTTTGGTGGGTAATCCAGCCAAGAAGGGAGGTGTCCCTCAAGGCCTTGGTGGGCACGAGGAGAGACTTGGCTGTGATCTAAAGAGAGCACAAGTCCAACACTTAGATTCCACTTCAGCTCCTGACGTGTCCTAGAGCAGGCTGTGGCGGCGGGCCACCTGACATTCCCAACTGCAGCATGAAAACGAAACTCTGAATGTGCTGATTTGGGCAGAACATTTGGCAGATGAGAAGTAGTCTAAATGACGGGTGGTGGAATTGGAATGATTAAAAGCATATTATAACACAGAATTTAGTGTCCCCAGTGAATTGTTGACACTTTTACCTGTGAGGTGAGCAATGCGTGTACAATTTGCCCCGTTGGAGGAAAGACTAGCAGTGACCTGACTTTTGTGGAAATCTCAGTCACAGGGTATTATAAAATTAACTCTAGGGACGTTTCTGGAAAAAACTGGTCGTGATCGTTTAGTGCTCCTTGAACTGACACTCTCTCAGTGGGCTGGAAGGCGGGCGGGAACGGTGGATCCCAGGGAGTGGATGTGCTGGGAAGACAGAGGCTCACACCTGACTGCAAACTGTTTCCCCACTTAAGTCTGGCACTAAGATCAGTGCGGAGGTTTTGCTAAAGCTACAGATTCCTGGCCCCTAAGCTGACCTACTAAACCAGAATCTGAGGGTGTGGGGCCCCAAACTCTTTATTTTTAAAATAAGCACCGAAGGGGATTGAGGTATGAGGCTTCTCTAATCTTAGTCTCTAAGAGGTAGTGATGTAGGATTCACAATACCCGAGTCAGGGCTATTGTATAGACACAGTGTGATTTGTTTTTAAGAGCAGAGCAAAAAAGGCTCCATAACTTGTAGCTGTTATTATTGAGCCATGGACGTAACTCCCTTGCTAAGTCTTACTCACTTTGCTAAAACAGCCGGGGAATTCTCAGCCAGATTAGTTAGAATCCCAAAGTTGCAAGTTATTGTTTCTGAGTTGTGATAAAAGCAGCCTTTTCTGTTCCATTTTACTCAAAGTTTTAATGACACTGGTGTAAGGTCCCCTTCAGGTTGGGGAATTTCTGTTGAGGGTGAAAACATCAATTACATTGTAACAGGTTGCGGGGCTCCACTGAGTGTCAAGGACTGTGGGTTAGACCCACCAGAGAATGGTCTCTTGTTCCTTCTGGCCCAGGAAAGGCGCTTGCACCCGGAGGGCTCCCAGTGCAGCTGCCTTCTGTGTGCGGTATGCCCTGCTTTCGTTTGGCCACTTGAGCCGGGAAGAAAAGGGGGGAGGGCGAGGCTGGCGTTCTGCCCTGGAGCCCCAGGGAGAGTGAAGGTAGCTGCAAAACCTGCAGGCTCCAAATGCCGGGGCTGAGATTTCCGGACGGGTGGGGTGGCTACGGGAAGACGCTCACTGGAGGTTCAGACAGGACCGCTTCGTACCCTCCGGAAACCCTCCTCCAGCCGGGGGACTGGGATTGGCTCGGGCAGCGAGGTCAGCGAGGTCAAGACCCTTTCCGCGGCTTTCCCTGACCCGCCCCACAGTGGTCCCGCTGCTGTAGAGACGCAGGTTCGGGGCGGGGCGGGGGCATGCTGGCCCAGCAGCCGGGCGCGAGTGGCAGCGTGCGTGGCCCCGAGCAAAGCCCGGCCCAGGGCGTCTGGGGACCGGATGGCGGAGCCCACGCTCGCCGCGGAGCCCGGGAGGTTTGCGCTCCGCTCGCCGCGCTGCAGGGAGGGCGCGGTGCCAGGCTCGAGCGCCCAGAGACCCAAAAAGAAAGCTTTTTATTTGCTGAAGATGAAGCCCCTGAAGGAGCCCGCCCCCAACAACAACAACAACGTGTCCTTTGTGATCCATTGTCAACTAGGCAAGGAGATCAAACACATTTGCAGCAACTGCAGTCGAGGGGAGGACACCCGGGACGGTGAGTGCTGGGGCTCGTCGGGGCTGGCGGCGAGCGCGGGAGGGAGGCGGGGAGGTGGCTCTGCTGGTCCTCAGTTAGCGGGCACCGCCGGCGTCTGCTGCCAGGAGAACTGCGGGGACGTCAGCCCTCTACACAGGCGTGACACCCGCCCGCCAGGCACTTTGCAGAGTGCTGCCGGGAGCCAGACCGGACTGCATATCCGTGTATACAGCATTGATGTATATATACTTCCCCCAAATGGGGCATTTGAAATGAGGGTTTGGAAAGGGGCAACTCTGGGATTTCCTCTTAGGAAGGTGGGGCCTTAGGGTAATGTCAGGGGCAACATTATTAGATTTAAAAGGATTGTTGCACCTGCTTTCTTAGCGATGTCGGCTTCTTAGCTGTTCTCACACCCTTGCGTTATGATAGGATATAGCCTTTGCTGGGCTGCGTTACAGATGTGGGTTCACTTTGTAGAGGTGGTTTGGCCTTGGCTACAGCTCCCAGCGCCCTGGAGACTTGTGGAGTTGTTGAATGGTGTCCGTTTAGAGTAAAACATGGCCGTGATTTTGGGAGTGCCACAGCTGGCCCCTCTTGGAATGATGCCTAATAGTCAAAATGTAGAGGTGGGGGAGGGGCGTGCAGAGGCTTCTTCGGAGTGTGTGTGAGCAGAGGAGCGCCCCCAAATCCGATCTGAAGTGGGGCGGTGAAAGGATGCCAGGCTGCCAGCGACTCTGGCAGACGGAGCCAAGAAAGAGGGACAGCTCCGCGCGGACCAGGCAGAAGCCTCTGCAGATGTGGACGCGCCTGTGTGATTATACATTTCTCAGGAGCCTCCAGGCGGTTGCGAATCAGCTCACCGAGCACACTCAGGAGGGCCACGGAAGGTCGTGGAAAAGTTTTAGGCAGCAGATTTTGCAGGGAAAACATCAGCTACTGGCCAGCCTGAAGCTCATTGCCTCTCTCCATACTTGCACCTGCTTAGGCAGACACAGTTTCCGATCAACCAGGCGGGTTCTCTTGCTCCCCTTGAAAGAACAAATAATACTTAGGATCCCTCGTGTTCATTGCTGGCCTCTGAAGTGCAGAGTAATGAAGTGACTGTGGCGTGGCTAATGTCTTTTCAAAATTAGCGTCCTGCTAGTGTAATTATACTTTTCTTTGATTAAACTGTGAGAGAAGCCCTGCAGGATGGCACTAGGCATCCAAGAGGAAAACTGGGGCCGTACTGGAGGAGGACAGGCATGCACAAAACACACTAATGCTGCTGCTGTTAGGTTAAGGAGAAGCTATCCGTTTTTGAGAAGCATGCACTTACTGAGGTGTGTTGGGTCCTTTGGTTATGATATAAGCTGCTGACACCTATGGAATGTAAATGGATTAATGGGATGATCCAAAGCCAGACTTTTACCACAAAATGTGACAGAGCATGAGATGCAGGCTGAAATATTTTTTAAATGAATCACTCTGTTGACAGAATTGCTTCCCACATGGGCTGCTGCTTTCACAACCTTGGGAGTTGATGTAAGTTAGAATCTCTAACTGTTGCTACAATAAGGAAGGGTCTATGTCTACATCTCCAGATGTGTGTTTGTGTGTGTAACTACAAACTCGATCACTGGCAAACGTGTTGGTGTACACCGTGGACAGAGGCAGGCATGTTTCAGCCTACAGCACACATTTCTGCCTGCATCATCTCTGCAGTCTCCAGACACTCCAGAACACACCTAGGGATGTCCCCATGTCATCTGATATGACTAAAGTATTTAATTCAGAAGGATTCTGGTAGGGGAGACCTCAGGCTGTGGGGCCTCATTTTTTGCCTCATTCTACAGTGTGAATTCTGACTTCCTAATGGGTGGTGTGCTCATTTAGTCATGGAAATAGAATGAGGTCAGGAACTTAACCCTTCTGTTTTTACTGCCAGAGTCCAACACAGCACTGCCCACTGTAAAAGGAAAGGAAGTTCAAATAAATTGTGCTCTTTGCAAACGCTGACCTTGTATGATAATTTGTCTTGAGTGGATGTTCCGTTAATAAGTTCTCTGGAAGCGATTTTTAACTTGAGTCATCTTTTCTGTATATCAGCAGAGCCTGCTATTTTAAAGGAAACATGTGGTAAAGATTGAAGTAACACAAACGAGTTCAGTGAGGCACCGTAGAAAAGTATGTTTCTGATAGTGGAGCACACCTGCCTGGTGTCCAGCACCATCAGGGGTGTGGCTCCTCGTTTAGCACCTAGGAGGCCATTGAGTGGCACCCAGTGAAAATGCTGGTCCAATAGGAAAGCCTCCCTTGAAATCTTACACAGCTAACATTTTACCGTTTCTTTCATTCTTAATTTCTTTGTATAAAGAAGTGGTGGGTATTCTAAATATAGTTAAGTCATATTTTACTAACTTTCCGTGTAAAGACAATCTATCATTTAAAGTACTTGGCTGGTATAGAATAAACTGTAAAAGAAAAAATATTTCTGGATGGTTGAGCAGATATAAAAGAGGGAATTACATTTTGGCAATCGCTGTTTTACTTAGGAGTATTTTTTTTAAGTTCCTGATATCCACTAAATAGTATTAAAGATGCCTCGCGGACCTTATTTTAAGCAATTATTTAAAATTTTTATTTATTTATTCTTATGGAGAAGGGAAGGGAGGGAGAAAGAGAGGAAGAGAAACGTCGACGTGTGAGGGAAACAGCCATTGGTTGCCTCTGCCACACGCCCTGACCGGGACCAGGCCCACACCCCAGGCATGTGCCTGATCGGGAATCGAACTGGTGCCCTGCCGCTTTGCAGGACGATACCCAAGCAACTGACCATACAGGTCAGGGCTTAAGTAATTTTTAAGAAATTGTAGAATACAGCTCACCATTAGTGGCCAAAGGTAGCTGACATTTACTTTATCTTTCCTATTTTGGCTTAATACAGAAGCCATTTTCTGACGAAGAAACAAGCTTACTTAGCACTTCAATGCCAAAAGCTACAGACAAGTACAAGGTAGATCAAAGATTCAAGTCCTTGTTTGCCTGTCTTTAAAAGTAAGGTGCTTTCCACCATGCTATCAAGTTGATGTTTTTTGATGGCACCTACATTGAATGTAGAAAATTAGATAGTGTGATGTGTGTGTGTGTGTGTGTGTGTGTGTTCTATACTTGTGTAGGTTTGATAAGCCAGGTTTATTAGGATACAGAATTAGAATGAATTACAGAATTTCCTAGTATATTTAATTATTTTTATCTGATTGACCTACAGATAAAGAAGCTGTCATTGGTAGGAGTAGAGGGAAAGAAATTTTTAGCTAAGTAGATTAAAAGTTATGCACATTGTAAAGCTACAAGAGACAGATAAATCATCACTAAACATATTGGAAGTCAATAGGAGAGTATGATGGAGTTTATAAATAATTAAAATCAACTCCAGGGAGAAATCTATTCTAGAAAGTCAGTTATTTCTGTATATAATTTTATACATATTTTCTATTTTCATTTGAAATCCTTTCGAGTCTTTAATAGTAAGGAATTGTCATAGGAATTATAATAGCATTAATAATTACATTTTAAGATGTAATTTCAACTACTTTTAACAGAAGTAAAAACAGCTTTAAAACAGTTTTTAGAAATATTGGGAAGCCTCTTTCCTGTAGTGGCATGTGTTTCCTTTAAAATAGCAGACTCCCCTGATGTACAGAAAAGGTGACTCACATTGAAAACCACTTCCAGAGAAGTTATCTAACATAGTAATAAAATGATAAATAGATCAGAGACAAGACATATGTACTGCAGCTGCTACTCAGTGCTTATCACATGTAATTCATCACTATTTCAGGATTGTCTTTACTTCACTGATGATGACTTCTATTCTTTAAATAGTCATATGAAAATTTACTAATTGATTGACCCAGTAGACACATTCCCAAATTTTGTTCTAGGGATAGAAATATTTAACATGTTTCCTAATGTATTCCGATGTGAATTTTTGCAATGACAGTTTGTCGTAGGGCTGCTCTGTTACTCTGACTGTATAGGGTTCATCAGCAGGACAGCCTTTTAGAAGAGAATGAATGCCTTATGAGTTTTTGTGGGTGAACTCCTCATTTTGCAAATGAGAAAACTGAGGTGCACAGAGCTGAGGCGAGCAGTCCCCCCAGGCCCGAGCACCCTTCGGTGTCAGGGCTGCTCACAGAACCTGCCCCTTGATGACGACCCAGAGCTGGATCCTGGACTCTCACTGCCTGTGCAAATCAGGGCGCGTCCCCTTGCCAGCTGGGTGACATTAGGATACCACAGCATTATTTACTGCACAGGGTTGTGACGATTAAATGTGGTAATTGGCACAAAGCACTTAGCCTGGCAAGAGAAAGTGCTGGAGAAATATTAGCTGTGATTACTATCATTTGTATTGTTACTGCCGAGTCCAATTTTGTGCTGGGTTTTTCCTCTGCTCTACTGTGCTGCTTGGCCTCTTCTGTGATTGGACTTTCTTGGATTGGATCCCAGGTCAAAGCACCCTATTCCCTACTTTTAACAGTTGAAGTTTTCCTATGTCTAGTAAAACAAGAGAAGCAAAAGTGAAACTGTGGAAGAGCCCCTCCAACATGGCACAAGTCAAACCTAGTTTTTGTTTGTTTTAAAGTTTTAACAATCACGACCAGCGTGTTCTAGGTAAAAGCCTACACACACACACACACACACACACGCACGCACGCACACACACAATGACTAAACAGTTTTTGGTCAGTTAGGAGGAGGAAAGATTAATAGCTGAAGGAAATAGTTGCTGCAGAATTTTGTCTGCATGGTCTGAGGATATGACTCAGAATCAAAGGGACAGGTATGGAGGACTTGGCCTGACGCAAAAGACAGAGACAGGAAACTGCTTTCTCGAGAGCAGGAAAGCCTGGAAAAGCTCTGACTTGGGCAGAGTGTCGAGACTGTGTGGAACCCTGAGAAGAAAGGCCCTTTCGCAAACAGTAGGGCAGAAAAGTGAAGAAGGGCTTAGCAGGCTGTTTGTTAGGAAGGGGCGTACAGAGCAGGGAAGATATGAAGTTGTGCTGTTACAGTTTTGTTAAAACACTGTGTACTTGAACAACTGGGCTATTGATTCTCCTACGTTTGTTTGTAAAATTAGCAGCTTACAGGTGCAGAGCCCTCTCAGCTTAATGCATAGATAGTAAGAAGTCTAACAACCAGTCATTGTCTTTGAATTCAGAGTTTGGATTTTTGTGAGAGTAACAGGGAAGGAAACTGCTGAATTATTGGAGGAAGCCATCATAGTGTGAACAGGGCAGGAGGGCTTCCCAGAGGAGGTGATATTTGGACTGGAACCTAATAAGGAGTTTTCCCAGGTAAAGAGGGAAGGACATTTCAGTAAGGACAAAACCCTACACAGACCATTTAAACTGTAAAAGAGCATGGTTTGCTTAGGAAAAAGGATAAATTCAACAGGTAGAATTTGTGGAAATGTCAGGGGAAATGGCATAAATTAGCCTGGAAACATATATTTGGGCATTCCATCCTTTTTTTCCAGTAATATATTTGTGAAGCATTTAATGTGAAGCACATTTTATGTGCCACATTAAATATTGGGAATTAAATAGCGCTAGGATAGTGTGGTCTTTGTTCTCAAAGACCTTATACTGTAGTACAGGGAGATAGGTTGACAAATATGAGCATGGAAGTTTAAGGTGTTTTAGAAAGAAAAGTGTTATTTTAGAGACAGAAAGTAGAGAGAGTGGTTGGTCCCACCTTGGGCAAGAGAAAGATCAGAAAAATCCTAGTACAATTTTTTAATCCTCACTTGAGGATATATTTATTGATTTTAGAAAGTGAGGAAGGAGAAAGAGAGACAGACAGACAGACAAATAGGCATTGATATGAGATAGTAACATCAATGTGAGAGAGAAACATCATTCAGTTGCCTCCTGTATGTGCCCTGACTGGGGATTGAACCTGCAACCTAGGTATGTGCCCTGACCAGGATTTGAAGCTACAACCTTTTGGTGTATAGGATGACACTTCAACCAACTGAGCGCCTGGCCAGGGCAAATCCTGGTACAATGTATGAAAGAGTTCGGATTGCATCCAATGAGCACCAAAGGTGGCACAGGGTTTTTTAAGCAGAGGTGGTTTTTTAAGCAGACCCAGTTACCTTAAAAAAAAAAAAGGGAAAGTTCACACTTATACCAGAAGTACACAGATTAACGAACCCCTATAGACTCATCACCCACATTCTACCCACTCCTGCATTACACTGAAGTAAGTTTGAGTCGTTTTTTGTGATGGTATTGCTGACAGTGCCTTGGCAGGGACCAGGCAAGAGAAAGGGCCTAGATGCCATGGCCACTCATAGCTCACGAAAGGGCATTTCAAGACCTTGAACAGTAAGTGTCAAAAATACAGGATTCTTCTCTTCTGTTACAGACCCATAAAGAGGCCCAGCAACACTTTTAAGCACCAGCAATTCAAAGTCAGTTTGCCTTTTAACCTTGAACTTGTGTAATTTTACTAGTAATTTCCCCTTCCATCCTAATGGAATCTGACACTTTACAGACAGCATCTGTAAATATTCACTTAGTTCAGGAGAAGAAATGTTAAAAATATTTGTAAAATCTATAGCTTAACATATACCTATATGTCTAAAGGGGATTCTAAAAGATTAATAGATAAAATATGTACATAAAATGTTACTGGGAGGGGGAGGGATCAATACTTGTCTGCTAGCCCCGTTCCTTTCTGTAGTTTGCTACTTAATATGAAGTAACAGCTTTTGGAACTTCATCAGGTATTTAAAGTTTAAATATGTGTCTGAAAGAAGTGGGGCGTGGTGAGCCAGTTAGGAATCACCCTCAAAGGCTTTCCGGTCAATGCCAAGTAGGCAGTTGTGTTGAAAGCAATGAGATGAAGGGGAGCCGGCCGAAGGCCAGAAAACAAGGGGCAGGAGAAGCAATGTGCTGTCCTTGAACCCAAACAGTTGATAAGGGAGAAAAGGAAAAGCCAAGGAGGCAAAAGTTGCAAAGCTGTGGATACGAGAACGAGGAGCTAAACAAGAATCCAGTTGTTGGGTTGGTAAAGAAAAGAATCATAGACATTTTCTGCTTGGGGATCACTCAACCAGTAACCACATGAAGGAAATGCTGTGCTGCTTGTACTATTTCAATATCCAAGGCCAGAGGAAGGGCAGAGCATGGCCATTCATTTGCTTACACAACGAGCACTGATGCCTGTGCTGATGTTGATGTGCGAATACAGAGACAGAGTTCCTGCCCTTCGAGAAACTTGCCGTCTAGTAAGGGACACTGCCATACAGTAGTTCCCCCTTAACCACAATTTCATTACCCACAGTCCAACACGGCCTGATAATGTTAAATGGAAAATTCCAGAAACAGTTCATAAATTTTAAGTTGTATGCCATTCTGAGTAGTGTGATGAAATCTCGTGTCCTCCTGCTCTCTCTCACCTGAGACGTGAATCATTCCTTTGTCCATTGTCTCTACATTGTGTATGCTCCCCGCCTGTTAATTACCTGTGTCCTTCATCAGATTGGTAATCGGAGGGAGTAAGCAAGTGAGAGAGAGAGAGAGAGACCATATTCCTATAACTTTTGTTACAGTATGCTGTTATAATTATTCCATTTTATTATTGTTGTTCTTAATCTCTTACTGTGCCTAATTTATCAATTAAACTTCATCATAGGTTATGTATGTATAGAAAAAACAGTATATAGGGTTCAGTACAATCTGCTGTTTCAGGCGTCCAGCGGGGGTCTCGGAGCATGTTTCCTGTGTGTAGAGGAGGCGGGCTCAGGATGCTGTGGACATATAGGTAGGGACTCCATCTCCTTGAGAAAGTCAGGGAGGTCATGTGGGAGGAGATGGCACTTGAGCTAAACCGTGATGGGAGGACAGGTTTGGGCTGGCAAAGACGCCTGAGGGAGTCACACGGGCCGGGTGAAGAGCATGGGCAGACAAAGGGTAGGGCGCCTGAGGAGGGCATCAGATGGAAACTACTCAAGGCCAGGGTCTTTCTTGTCTGTCCGCTTCACTGCTGTATTTTCAGTTCCTGGAATAGGACATAGCTATTAGACATTAAGTATGTGTTCAATATATGAATACACATGTTAAGTTACTAACTATTAATTTACTGAGTTAGTATGTATCTATTTATTAAAATGACTCCAAGGACAGTAATTTTCTAGGACTGGGCTAGAGCATGTAAGCTTGGGAAGGATGGAGAGGAGCCTGGAGGAGTGGGTTCAGGTGGGTCACGAAGGGCTTTGGATGCCGTGCTAGGAGGTGGGACTTTCTCAGTGGTGGAATACAAGACGCTCTGGAGGATTTTTTAAGTAGCTTTAATTTTTTTCTATTTATTTTTTTAATCCTGAGAGAGAGACAGAGAGAGAGAGAGAGAGAGGGAGAGGTGGATGTAAGAGAGAATCATTAATTGGTTGCCTTCTCGTATGCGTCCTGATCGTGAACCAAACTTGCCACCATTTGGTTTACAGGACAACACTCCAACCAACTGAGCCACACCAGCCAGGGCTATTTATTGTTTTGGTTTTTTTATTTCAGCTTTGTTGGGGCAGAACTGACAAAAATGTAAGATACTTAGAGGGTGCATCATGATGATTTGATCTATGTATATATTGTGAAGGAATCCCCACCAATCTAGTTAATTAACACATCCATTAACACTCATATGTATTTTTATTTTGGTGAGGACATTTAAGTTCCACTCTCTTAGCAAATTTCAATTATACAATGTAGTGTTATCAAATTTAGTCACCATGTTTACATTAGATCCTCAGACCTCATTCATCTTATAGCTGAATGTTTGTACCCTTTTACCAACCTTTCCCTATTTTCTCTGCCCTCCACCCCAGGCCCTGGAAACTGCTTTTCTATTCTCTGTTTCTGTGAGTTTGACTTTTTCTTTTTTTAGCTTCCACATATAAGTGATACCATGCAGTATTTGTTTTTCTTTGTCTGGCTTATTTCGTTTAGTATAACGCTCTTAAGTTCCATCCGTGTTTTTACAAATGGCAGGATGTCCTTTTCATGGCTGAATAATATTCCATTCCATTCATCAATGTGTGGACACTTAGGTTGTTTCCATGTCTTGGCTATTGTGGATAGTGTTGCAATGAACAAAGGTGTGCAAATATCTCTTCGACATCCAGTTTTCATTTCCTTTGGATATATACCCAGAAGGATGGGGCTTGCTATATCATATGATAGTTCTAATTTAATGTTTTGAGTTATCTCAATGCCATTTTCCATAGTGGCTACACCAATTTACATTCCCACCAATAGTGCCCAAGGGTTCCCTTTACCCACATCCTGCCAACACTGGTTATTTCTTGTCTTTTTGATAATAGTTATACTAACAGATGTGAGATATCTCATTGTGGCTTTGATTTACATTTGCTTGACGATTAGTGAGGTTGAGCACCTTTTCACATTGGCCATTTGGATGTCTTGTTTGGAGACGTATCTACTCAGATCCTCTGTCCATTTTTTAATTAGATTGTTTTCACTCTTGAGTTACATGAAGTCTGTGTATATTTTGGATATTAATCACTTATCAGATATATGATTTGAGAACATTTTTTTCTCATTTGGTATGTTGCCTTTTCATTTTGTTGACTTTTTTGGTGGGGAATGCAGAAACTTTTTAGTTTGATATAGTCTGCCTTGTTAATTTTTGCTTTTGTTGCCTTTGCTTTTGGTGTCAAGTCCAAAAAATCACTGCCAAGACCCATGTCAAGGAGCTTACCACCCGTGTTTTCTTCTAGGAGTTTTATGGTTTGAGGACTTACAATCAAGTCTTTAATCCATTTTTATTCATTTTTGTGTGTTAGAAGGTAGGGGTCTATTTCTATCCTTTTGCATGTGGCTGTCCAGTTTTCCTAACACCATTTATTGAAGTAACTATCCTTTCCCTATTGAATATTCTTGGCTCCTTTGTTGTAAATTAATGGATCATACGTGCAGGGTTTATTTCTGGGCTGTCTGTTCTGTTCCACTGATCTGTGTGTCTGTGTTTAAGCCAGTGTCATATGTCTTGATTATTGCAGCTTTGTAGTGTAGTGTGAAATCAGGAAGTGTGATACTCTTCTTTCTCAACATTGCATTGGCTACTTTAGGTCTTTTGTGGTTCCATACAAATTTTAGGTGATTTTTTTCTATTTTTCTATTTTTGTGAAAAATATCATTGGAGTTTTAGTTGCTTTATTGAGATATAATTCATAAACCATACAATTCACTCATTTAAATTTTACAGTTGAATGACTTTCACTATATTCACAAGGTCATACGTCCATCACCGCATCACGGTTAAACATTTTCATTATTCCAAAAAGAAATTCTGCTCCCCTTAGCCTGTCCCCTCCAATTCTCCTATGTCTACTACCCCTAGGTAGGTAGCCACAAATCTACTTTTTGTTTTTAAAGACATCTCTATTCCAGATATTTCTTATAAATACAATCATGCAGTACAGTCTGGGGCAAAAGTAGGTTTACAGTTGTCTGTATGGAAAATAATACAATAATTGATCAATAATAATACAAGAATAAATTCTGTGTTTTGCATACTTATAACTGGAAACTCACTTTTTGCCACATACTACATACATTCCTGTGCCTGTCTTTTTTCACTTAGCATAAGATTTTCAAGGTTCATCCATGCTGTGGCATGAATCAATACTTCATTCCTTTTTATTGCCAAGTCGTTGTGTGGATATGACACATTTGTTTATTCATCAATCAGCTGATGTATATTTGGGTTGTTTCTACTTTTTGGCTATTATGAATAATATTGCTGTAGCATTTATGTACAAGTTTTGTTTAAACATTTTATTTATTTATCTTTAGAGGGGAAGGGAAGGAGAGAGGAGAGAAATATCAATGTATGGTTGCCTCTTGTGTGCCCCCTGCTGGGAACTGGCCTGCAACCCAGGCATGTGCCCTGACTGGGAATCGAACCGTGATCCTCTGGTTCACAGGCCTGCGCTCAATCCACTGAGCTACACCAGCTAGGGCCATGTACAACTTTTAGTGTGGTTGTATGTTTTCATTTTTCATGGATGTGTGCCTAGTAGAATTGCTGGAGCACATGGTAACATTTTTAACCATTTGAGGAACTGCCAGATTTGTCTCAAACTGGCTGCACCATTCTACATTCCCACCAGCAATGAGTATGTGCAAGTCCCATTTACATCTATCCTTTCCAGTACTTGTGATTATCTATGTTTTGGATTATAGCCACCCTGGAGGATCTTTTAAGACAAACAGAAGGTTCTGAGTTGGTAGTCGAGAAGTGATCGTTCAGTCCATTGAAGAAGGTCATTGTGTTTAAAAAACCTAGACACCTTCCATAAATATATTTATATTACTCTCACATGCTATTTCCTTGTAATTATCGGAACAACCTTTTACAGTTGGAATTACTATTGTGACGATTTTAGAGAAGAGGGGACAGAGAACAGTGTGTCTGTGGCTCCTCCCTGTCCCCTGACCATGTGCTGTCCTCGCTGCCCCTCTGGTTCCTCTCCACAGCCACAGCTGGCTGTCTTTGGGATGCGAGCGTCTGAGGAAGACTAGCTATTTTGTCCAATGGCATCTAAATTCCTAAAGTAATGAATTCAGTATGAAAATGATTCTTCTATGAAAATCTGGGCAAAACCGAGTACCCCAAGTAAACTGTCAATTCATTAAAAAGTGAAAGAAGAAATCACCTGGCAGAGAACGTATCTGGTTAGAATGAGGAAGCCTTGGGGACTGCTGATGCCCTCTACTCGCTCTGGAGTCCCCTCTGTCCTGAGTTTCTCCCACCTGGACAATGAACTTACCCCTCTTCCCTGAAGATGTTGCTGAGGTGCCTAAAACCCATCTCAGTGAGGGTTTGGTAAGCTGCAGCCCAAGAGCGCTCTGTTTGTTGTTGCAGGCTGGGAATTTTTTTTTTCACTTTCAAATGGTTACTGAAATCAAAAGAAGAATGCTATTTCGTGACAGAAGACACTTACAGGAAAGTCAAACGTCAGTGTGGGTAAGGCAGGTTTTGTCGGAAGATGACCACTCACAGGTGTTACCAAGCTGTCTGTCCATGGTGGCTTTGTACCACCCCTGCAGAGCCGTGGAGCTACAACAGAGACCCTCAAAGCCTAAAATATTTATGTAATGACTTATAAGATATTCTCTGTCCTTTATCTAAAAAGTTTGCCAAAAACAGCGGGATAAAAGTCAATATTCAGAAATCAAAGGCATTTTCGTATACCAACAATGAAACAGCAGAAGCAGAAATCAAGAAAAAAATTCCATTTGATACAGTAACAAGAAGAATAAAATACCTAGGAATAAACTTAACCAAGGAGATAAAAGACCTGTACTCAGAAAACTATACAACACTGAAGAAAGAGATCAAGGAAGACACAAGCAAATGGAAACATATACCGTGTTCATGGATTGGAAGAATTAACATCATCAGAATGTCCGTACTTCCCAAAGAATTTACAGATTCAATGCAATACCTATTAAAGTACCAATGACATATTTCACAGATATAGAACAAACACTTCAAAAATTTATATGGAAACATAAACGACCCAGAATAGCTGCTGCAATTTTCATAAAGAAGAACAAAGTAGGAGGGATCACAATACCTGATACCAAACTGTATTACAAGGCCAGTGTAATCAAAACAGCCTGGTACTGGCATAAAAACAGGCACATACACCAATGGAACAGAACAGAGAGTCCAGAAATAAACCCAAGTCTCTACACTCAGTTAATATTTGACAAAGGGGACAACACCATAAAATGGAGTAAAAATAGTCTCTTCAACAAATGGTGTTGGGAGAACTGGACAGCTACATGCAAAAAAAATGAAACTCAAGCACCGACTTACACCATACACAAAAATAAATTCAAGATGGATAAAAGACTTAAATATAAGCTGTGACACCATTAAAATCCTAGAGGACAACATAGGCAGGAAAATCTCAGATATTTCACACAGCAATATTTTCACTGATATGTCCCCTAGAGCAAGGGACATAAAGGAAAAAATAAACAAATGGGATCTCATCAAAATAAAAAGATTCTGCACAGCCAAAGAAAACAGCATTAAAATAAAAAGAGAACCAACCGTATGGGAAAACATATTTGCCAGTGATACCTCAGACAAGGGTTTAATCTCCAAAATATGTAAAGAACTCACACAACTCTACTCTAAGGAGACAAGCAACCCAATTAAAAAATGGGCAAAGGACTTGGACAGGCATTTCTCCAAGGAGGACATACAGAGGATTCAGAGACACATGAAAAGATGCTCAATATCACTAGCCATCAGAGAAATGCAAATTAAAGCCACAATGAGATACCACCTGACACCGGTAAGAATGGCCATCATAAACAAAGCAACAAACAAGTGTTGGAGAGGTTGTGGAGAAAAGGGGACCCTAGTTCACTGTTGGTGGGATTACAGACTGGTACAACCACTATCAAAAACAGTATGGAATTTTCTAAGAAATCTAAAAATGGAACTGCCTTGTGACCCTGCAATTCCACTGCTAGGATTATATCCCAAGAACCCTGAAACACCAATCCAAAAGAACCTGTGCACCCCAATGTTCACAGCAGCACAGTTTACAATAGCCAAGTGCTGGAAGCAACCTAGGTGCCCATCAGGAAATGAATGGATCAAAAAACTATGGTACATTTCCACAATGGAATTCTATGCAGCAGAAAGAAAGAAGGAGCTCCTACCCTATGTGACAGCATGGATGGAACTGGAAAGCATTATGCTAAGTGAAATAAGCCAGGGGGTAAAAAACAAATACCATATGATCTCACCTTTAACAGGAACCTAATCAACAAACCAAACAAACAAGCGAAATATAACCAAAGACACGGAAATAGAGAATAGGCTGACAGTGACCAGAGGGGCAAGGGGAGGGAATTTCAGGGGAAAAGGGGAAGGGTTTGCAGGAATAAGTATAAAGGACACATGGACAAAAACAAGGGCAGAGTGGAAATGGGAGGGAGATGGGGAGTGCTGGGGGTGTGGGCTGGGGCGGGAGTAAAGGGCAGAAAACTGTACTTGAACAACAATTAAAATGCAAAAAAAAAGTTGGCCAACCTTTCAGTACAACAAAGTTCCTATAACTAGAAGATCCCTCCTAACTGTCAGCACCACATCTGATCTTAGACTTGAAAGGAATCCAATCACACGTCTGTGATTCTCACCTGAAATGCAGTTCCCATCTTTTTAAAAGGCTACTTGGTGTCCTGGTGACTCAGAGGGACACATTTTAAATGAAAATCAACTTAAAAGAAGCACTGCTCTGGCCTCGGTCTGGGGGAGATCTGTGCTATCCCCAGCCCTGCCCTGACCTTCCGCGGGCTCCGGGCTGGCACCTCCGACAGGGCAGCGGGGTTTCTCACCCCCACCTCAGACCTCGCCATCCTGACTGTGTTATTGTTTCAGCATGAACTTCAGAACAACTGCCTCTGTTTTGGCACACGGAGATTCGCCTCCGCAGTAATTATTTTGCAGCCCACAAAAGTAATTATAAAATCAAACAATTATCTTCTAGACAAGTCCTAACCCCAGCAGTGGCTCTTGGGTGAGGGTGGGAGGGACTTCCTGTTCTCTAATTTCATGTTTAGGGCTGTAGCCTTCTGCTTGCCGAGACCTCTTACCTCTCAGTTCTTTTGTTATTTCAAGTCCAATAGCAATCAGCAGTGAAGCACCAGCTTCTTTGGATGCAGCCTCTTCCAAACAGTAGCACTGTTCCAAGTTCATGAATAGAAAGAGAGAGGAGAGTGTAAGAAAAGGGGAAAGCAAAGCCTGATTTAATTCTTCCGACAATAGGAAATAAAATTTGCAAAGGGACTAGCAGCCTGCCCAGCTGCATCACCGGTCGGTGTGAGTTTCTGAGGGCTGCACTGCAGGGAGGCGCCCAGACCCTGAAGGTGTGCTCGGTGAGCGCTGGCATCAGCATTTTCTGGCACAAAAGGAGGGATAGAATCTGCTGCACAGCGAGCCACCATCCGTCTCTGGCAGGCGGGCCAGTACAGGATTAGGTTATTTCTTGAGAGACTTAAAGTCTGTTTGTGGGCGAGTGTTTGTCTGACATATGCAACAGATATGGTAGGTAACATTTATTTCTGTGTTTGGAAACTGTCACTTGTCCGATAAGCCAGACTACTGCACACGTTGAAACAATGTGTAGAGAAGCAGATCTTGGTGACAGAGACTATTGCCGCTCTGCTACATGTCTAAGACCCACCCTCTCCAAATTTTAGTAACTCACGGACGTGTGAGTCAGTTTGCCAGCCCACTCAAAAAGTCGAACAAGCCACAGACGGGAGCTCATCGTCCCCCAAATGAACACACAGGGAATGTTTTCGCCTGCCCAACGCCCTGGTGTTTTCATATCCAGAATGAATAATGGGCTGCAGTTCCCTACTGGCCAGGATATGAATTATTCCTGCACTGTTAAGCAGCCTGTGGTCAGATCACCACTACCCAAAGTAAAACTGAGCACAACAGGAGAGGTTTTCATATTTGCAGCTGAAAGAGTCTTTGGCATTGGAAATAGAGATGAGCTACTGAATCCCGTCCTCCCATCCTTGTCCCGGGTCTTTGGGGTTCAATTATGAACATAAATGCAGATTTCTTGTGGTAAAACAGTAGAAATAGCTTGGAGTGAATACTTAGGTTAATTTTCCAAGGTTTTGTAGAAGGCAGAGGAGGGGAACATATACAAAAGGGAGCATCTAGATTCAAGATATAAAGTTAAAGACAAGAAACATAACCAACGCAAGAGAGATTCTTTAGAAGGAAAGTTATCTTAGAAGGTCCCCGTGTGTCAACCAGATAAAAGGGGGATCACTCTGCGTAGACTGAAGGAGTGGGCCTGCCCTCACAAGGCACCGTAGGGCCCTAGGGCTCTTCATAACCAAAGTTTAAATGTTGTTCTCTGCTCTACTCCATTTGGAGGACACGTCCTGTATTGTGGAATGATTATTGCATCTCTAAAATATATTCGTCAGCTCATAACAGGGATATGATGCCCTACATTTTAATTCTTTGACGGTGGCGAAACCTCCAATAGAGCAGTTGTGACATAAATAATGTATAACCACATACGTTATAAATTATTAGTGCATGGGGGGTACAACCTAGGATAGAGTTGGTTTATGGAAAATGCATGTACGGTGTTGGCTAAAGATTTATGTCACATCATACATAAATGAGTAGGAATAGAACATTTTTAGCTTCAAGTTATTTTGATAGGAATGTTTAAGCGAGTGCCAACATTAATAATCATGTCTCAAATAGAGGCAACTGCTCAGGGTGAAATCGGATCGGGTGTGTAGTCCCTGTTGCTCCCTTCTGAGGTTGCCGATGGGTCCGAAATTCACCACTGGCTCTGTGAGCAAGTGCTGAGGACCAAACAGGAGTGACATTTACTATTTAAACCACAGTATGGCAGATGGGTCGGTGTGTGTAACTAGCTCAAAGTACATAATTCACCGTGAGTGAAATGGCACAAATTTACTTTGAAAATACCATAGCCTAAATTACAGTAAGATTTTAGAAAGCAAACAGATCTTATTTTTATTGCAAAATCCTAAGAGTACAATTCCTGGCAGTGTTTACCAGAGAGAAGGAATTAAGGGCCCCAAGGGGAGGGCTAGGAAAACAGAGCGCCCTCCGGGAATTAGACACACACTAGCCTCAGACAGTCTTTCAGGCCTGGCCTCTGTTTTCCTCTTTTAAGATTTTTTTGGTAATATTTTACTTATTTATTTTTTAGAGATAGGGGAAGGGAGGGAGAAACATCAGTGTGTGGTTGCCTCTTGCACACCCCAACCTGGGACCTGGCTCACAACCCAGGCACGTGCCCTGACTGGGAATCGAACCGGTGACCTTTTGGTTCGCAGGCTGGCAGTGCTGTCACTCAATCCACTGAGCCACACCAAGCAGGGCTCTGTTTTCCTTTTTTGTGAACAGGGGTGAGGGACAGGAGGAGGATCGTGCCTGCTTTTCCA
Organism: Carollia perspicillata; assembly: GCA_004027735.1. Lineage (NCBI taxonomy): Eukaryota > Metazoa > Chordata > Mammalia > Chiroptera > Phyllostomidae > Carollia > Carollia perspicillata. The sequence goes on along the minus strand of PVKM010015075.1, from coordinate 7,639 downwards.
GAGGGTCTTGAGACCGTTGGGGAGGCATCTGGACCACTTTCGAACATGGAAAATACAGGGTGGTGCCGTGCTTTTCTAGCCATGGTTCTGGCTTGCACATTCCAAAGGGAGAAAGGGAGTTTCTCTCCCTCGTGCTCATCCTCTCCTCTGTTCGTGCAGATGATTGGTGGGAGAACAGAGGGCCGAAGGGGCAGCACGAGGCCTGTGGTGCCTGTAGGACTGGGAGAGTGACCGTCATTTTAGCTCGAGGTGAAAGAGCAGAGGCATCCCCTGAGCTGGGCGAACAGATGGCAGAATCATCGCTGCTACACTGCCCCTGGCTGTGCATGTCCTCACCCCCACGCTCAGGCGAGCCTTCCCAGACTGTGCAGGTCACGGCCCTGCCGCGAACTCTGAAGAGCGACCTGCCGAAGGCTATTCTGGAGGCCGGGGCAGGTACCTTGTCCATAGCGGTCCCTCCTGCCCAAAGACACAGGCTACACCCTCCTAAGCAAGGGCCGAGGTCCTCTAGGAAGTACTGACCCTCTTCAGACCCAAAGTCCTCTGCTAGTTAACGCAGCCCATGGATTGTCACAGAGTTTTAAAAATGCACACATCTGCCTGGGACTGTGTTTGGATGCTGGAGTGGATTAGGGGCTAGTCGGGAAGTGGACGGAACAACGGCATACTTCTCACCTTTCCCTCCGGTCTTCATCTGCTCCCTTGCTTTGCTTCCTGATGAATATTCAAGGCATATTCATAAGTCATCTGGTTCCCCCTCACTCAAAATTTTAAATTAGCCTTATTGCCTTTGGAAAAATAATCATGTTTGGCCTGGTATCGAAAGATGTTGCAGTCTGTACTGTTACAACCAGTCCGCGGTAATAAGGTGGGAAAAACAAGTCCCGTGCCATCTGGAGATATGGTCTGCCCGGATTCCAACAGAGACCAGCAGAAGCCCTGCCCTCCCTGCCAGCAGCTTCCAAAGGGCAGCTGTGTCATGCTTCTCTGCTATTCCGTGTCCCAAAGCAGCTCTGACTACAGAGTGAGGAACTTTTTAGTTCAAGTTGTAAAGTTCAATGTTGGGATTTTTGCTCACCGTAATAAGCTGTTTCTAAAACGTGTTCCGCATGACACTTGCTCCTTTGGGTGGTGATGGATGGTACGTGAAAATTTGCAAGATCACACTAAGTTGGAAACTGAGCTAAATGAAGTTATGTAGATTGTTTCAGTCTCGGGGCCCCTTAGTCTGCCCATGTGCACTGTGAAACTTCAAGAATGGGGTGTATTTATTACTTTTTTTAAATCCTCACCAGAGGATAGGTTTGATGATTTTAGAGAGAGGAAGGGAGAGAGAGAGAGAGACAGAGAAAGAAAAAGAGGACATGAGTGCACTGGGGATTGAACCTGCAACCTTTCGGTATACAGGAAGATGCTCCAACCAACTGAGCAACCCAGCCAGGGCAAGCCTATACTTCTTTCCTCAAATTTATTTTATCATACATAGTAGGGCAGAGCGTCACACGTGACAAACGCCCTAGAGGAAAACTAACTGGCTGTTTCAGAATCCTCCAATAAATAATATTCTATCAATTGAATATGTTTCCCACTTGTGAGGGACAGAGAATCACATAGAACAGTGAGCTTCGTTCATAGATTTTCTTTCACACCAGAAGCTATTAGCATTAAACTTTACATAGTAACTGAGAAGAAATATTTTCTCTTTTGCTGACTGTATTTATTCATTGATTTTTGGTTTAAAAGGCTATAGCTACAAATTAAACTATTACATTGCTGGTACCTGTTGTTCAATCAAGTCAGGAGTCAGGAGCTCCCTCCTTCTCCTTGGTCAGGCTGAACCACAGAACCGTATGGCAGGGCTGGGGTTTCCAGAGACCATGTGATACCAATGTGTGGGACATTTTAGGTCAATGTTTCTCAACTTCAGGACTTTTCATTTGGGGCTGGATTCGTCTTTGTTGGTGGGGGGTAGTCTGTGCATCATCGGGTATTTAGAATCACCCGTTGCCTCTACTCACTTTCTTAAAATATTTCTCAGATCTGTTTTCATCAGGGATGGCAAGGGGACAGACATAGAGACAATGCCTTTGAGAGAAGTTAATTACTTACTGTTCCCAAGAGGAGAGGACACACCATGACACACAGGGCCGGCCACATGGGGAGGTACCAGGATCATTTAGGAGACAGAAAAAGAGAGCGGTGTCTTTTGTAGGGAGGGAATGGGCAAATCAGGATAGGCAAGTTTCAGCAACTCGAGGGTTAGTTTTGAATAATTTCAACTGGCTTAGACCCATAGAAGTGGTCTCTTGTTGCAGGTACTTGGTCCTGGCCTTGGGGTGGTTTAGGACAAAGGAATTCTTAGCTTGGTGTGAGAGAGTTGGGTAAAGGAGGTGGTTGGGGTAAAGGCTTTGGACTGGCTGGTTTGCCTATGAAAGGTGTGTGGTGCCAGCAGGCAAATTGTTTGCTGTCTCTAGGAATTAGCTGGCCCTGGAAGGGGCAGCCTCTCAAGGCCCCAGGATGTCAGAGTATCATAAAATACAGGAAACGTAAAACACACAGTTAATACACCCACCTCCCAGTTGTGACAACTGAAAGTATCTCCAGACATTGCCAAGTGGCCCCTGGGGTGGGGGGGAGCAAAACCACCGCTGGGTTCAGACCTCTGATTAAGGGCCCAGATGGGGGGTACCAGCTCCGGGTGAGTTTGCCGAAGCAGGAGACTGGGGAGCAAGGTGGACTGAAGCTCCAGCAGAAGGCTCTGTGCGAGGGGGCTGAATTTGACGGGCAGAGGGCAGGAAGGAAGACATCCTAAGTAGGAGGATTCCCATGAACACGGACAAATGGGGGAAAGAAAGAGTGATGTGTACTATTTTTCAGATAATAACATTAACAATAGCAATTCTTATTCACTTACTCTGTGCCAGGCTCTGCCAATGATGGGAATTATGTACTTAATCTTTTCCAAGAGTCCCAGGAGATAGTTCCTATTTATCTCAGCTTGGCAGAAAGGGAAACTAAACCTCAAAGGGATTAAGCTACATGCAGGGTCTCACTGGCAGTATGTGTTGGTTATGATTTGAAATCAGGTCTCTTTTAATATTGCTGTATTAGTGTGATTAGAAATAATGTCAGGGAAGACTAAAAGATGTTAAATTATAGACAGAAGTGCCTGGACTTAAAGGGCTGCGCTCCTCAGGATGGTGGCCTATTCAGTAGGTGAGTGATACAGTAAAAACTGTATTTTGGTTCATCTTGCAGCATCAGCTGTGCAGCAAGCACAGGGAGTTGGTTGGAGGTAAGCCGGGGTGGCGTGGAGCTGAGCAAGATCAAGTAATCCCGATAGGATGATCAGTGCTTGGCCAAGGGCGGTGCCGGTAGGACTGGAGCAAAATGGGTGTCAGAGAGATGTTTCCAGACAACAGGAATAAAAGGCTGAAGAAATGAAGAAGAAATGGTTACTCCGTTATGTGTGAGGCCAAAGCCCAGAAGAGCGGTCAACCCCTCCCACCCATCCTCAAAGGGAAGGGCATAGGTTATCATCTATGTAATAGGGAGGCGACCGGCTGGGATCTCAGGAGCATGTGATTTTGGGCTTACTTAAAGATATGAGTTTAGGTCATTTCCATGCCTCACTTTTAGTGTATGCTCATAGTACACTTATTAAGAGCCAGGCAGTGCTCTTTGCATTTCCCATATAGGAACTTGCTTGTTACTCACAATGACCTTTAAGTATGATCTCTACTTTGCAGATGAAGAAACCAGGGCTCAGAAACTTGCCCCAAATCTGGCTCCAGAGTCATGCCCAAGGTGCCCGGCTCTGCAAGCATCTGGAGCACAGCAGCAATGCTCAGCTCCCAGGCACTCGGGCAGCTTTGCCTCTGCTCACCTCTCAGAGTATGTGCAGACTTCTTGGTTTTCCCTTCTGTGCAATGAAGACGCTGTGCTTTTAAGTCCGGTTAGCTCTACCATTCTACTAGGTCTGAATAATTGACCAAATCAGACGTAATTCTATTAGTTAATTAAGATAATGGAGATCTCTTTCTTTAACAGGGAAGTGGGTGTTCACATGCCTTCTTTTGGAGACCTTGGCTGACTTGGGAGAAGGTACTCCTTCCCTGGAATCCTAGGCCACTGAGCCTAGTTCCTAGAAAGCCATTCTGCTCTGCGTACCTCAGTTTCCCCTGCTCATCTGTGAGCTCCTTGAGGGAAAGATCGTGTTTTATTCGTTTGTGCTCTTGGTACATAACTTGTTCCCAGGAGAAGATCAATACATATTTTTGCATTTAGTTTTTGCTTTTTAATCATTTCAGACTGAGGAAATCAGGTGTGATAAGTTTCCCTTGTATAACATTACTGTCATTCTCGTGAGCTCTTTGCTAAAGAAAAGGATCGTATTAGCCCTAAAGCTGGCTACAGAAATAGAAGCAGGGGGTCATATTCACAGGAGGTGAAGCTACTTAACTAGAGAAGTATGGTAAAGGACTTCCAGTGCTAACAGTGTGCAGCATATGGTCAGGTAGACATTACCTACTATTGAAGCTTTTAAGTCCGACAAATATTGGCAAACTTGCTGTAAAGGGTCAGAGAGTAAACAGTATGGGCTTTTGCCACCTGTTCTCTGTTGTGACTACTCAGTTCTGCTGTTGAAGCACATAAGCAACCATAAGCGATACATAAGTGAAAGAGCGTAGCTGTGTTCTAATAAAGTTTATTTACAAGGGAGGCAGCAAGTCAGGACTTAAACCGAGGGTCATAGTTTGCTACGGTGTAAGCTCGCTTTCTCTCTCTCCCTCTCCCTCCCTCTCTCCCTCCCTCCCTCTCTCCCTCCCTCTCTCTCTCTCTCTCTCTCTCTCTCTCTCTCTCTCTCTCTCTCTCTCTCTCTCTCTCTCTCTCTCTCTCTCTCTCGCTGTCTTTCGAGAGAGACAGAGAGAGAGAGAGAGAGAGAGAGAGCACAGAGCACAGGTCTCGGCTGTGCCGCTGGCTCACTGTGGGGCTTTCATCAGAGTACCCCTCAGTTTCTGCTTCTGGAAAATGGTGACTCTAACAGCACCCACACTCAGGGCTGGCGGCAGGATGGAATGAAATAATATAATATGTGTGGCACTGATGCTGCATATAGTAAGCACTCAATTAGCGGTGGCTATTGTTGTTATTGTTGTAAGTACTACTTATCATCTCTTGGCTTTTTTTTTCTTTTTTGCTTTTCATGGCACTATATTAATTCACATTGAATTCATGCTTGTGAGTACTATGGTCAGATGTTTTATTTGCAGGTTTTTTCTTTTTCTACACTTCTTGAGTTTGAAGAATAATAAGAAAAATAATCTTATTATTTTTAGAAAAAAAATTTAAAGATTTTATTTATTTATTTTTAGAGAGAGGGGAAGGGAGAGAGAAAGAGAGGGAGAGAAATATTAACATGTGAGGGAAACACCAGTTGGTTAGTTGCCTGTCACATGTCCCCATCCAGAGACCTGCCTTGCCACCCAGTCATGTCCCCTACTGAGAATCGAACCGTCAACCTTTGGTTTGCAGGACGATGCTCAATCCACTGAACCATACCAGTCAGGACCTTATTATTTTTAATACTATCTTAATACCTTATTAATACTCAACCAACTAGGATTGTTGTAACTCTGAAATTCACATGCAGTAATTCATACAGTGCCTGGAACATAACACTCAAAATATTGTAGCTAGTAGGAGGAAGAAAAGAAGTTGAAAAATGTAAGTTTTTAAAACAAAGAATGTAAAGCAATTCACTAGTTACTTCGAAATCTTGTGGAATTTCAGTTAAAGAGGAATTCTGATGGGGAGATTTTAGCACTCGGTATACAGAAATGACTCTGTTTCTAACATTTGCAATCAATTAATTGCTTGGCTTTGTTAACCAACGATTTCCTACAGTGGAATCCGTTGCTCATAAACTAGGAACTTTAAAATTAGTGAAGGCATTTGCTTTTCCAAATGATCTGTTTATGTTATAGCCGAGACAGGAGAAGGCACACATGCAGAACAGCTGTCTGTTGGTCAGGACTTGTCCCTTCTGCACACTGGGAACACACGTGAGCAGTCCTGTGGGAGCGGAGCCAAGGATTGCGCAGTACCGCACACAAAAGGTGACAGCAGAGTTTGTCCAGTTAGGTCTGGCTTCTTTAAAGTCTTTGTTCTAAACCAAAGGTAGAGAGCAGATTTTCTCAACCTTGGCACTGTTGACATTTTGGGCCAGGTAATTAATTCTTCATGAGGGGTGGTTGCCCTATGCATCATAAGATTTAGCAGCATCCTGGTCTCTAACTACTAGAGCCCCGCCCCCCGCCCAATAGTGACAGCCAAAAATATCTATAGATATTGCTGAATGTCTCCACTCAGTTGAGAACCATTGGTATAGACTGATGATTGAGCAGTGGCTGGAGACATCATGTTGCAGCATATCCGAGCAATAACTTATTCCCATGGAAACATATATGCCAGATTTCTCAAAATGCTCTTAATTTTGGATTATCAATCCCTGGACTGAACATGTATGCCTCGACTTGGAAGCCCACATGGGCTGATTTTCTTAAATTTGAAAATATGGTGACCATCCCTCTGCAATGTTTGTCTTCTTCGTTTGACAGCACTTATTGTACCAACATTCGTTGTTAGTCTCATGTGTTTTGTTCAGGCAAATGATTGATGCATTTCATGGTGGTTGATGGAATTGAATGTAATCAAATCCTGAGTGATATAAGTCTGACTTTAGCTTAATTGAAACAACTTTGTTTTAAACAAAGCAGTATAAATTTTGGGTCAGAATTTTTCCCCCATGTTGGTCCTCAGAAAAAGCTTTTTTGGTGCCTTTCTCATGTAACATGATCACTGATTGGTTTAGCAGTATGTCACACTTCAAGTGGGAGTGACGGCCTTTTGGAAGGCATGAGAAGGGTATTGTTTACCTGTATACCAGGATGCCTTTCCAGGTAGCTTCTGGCACATTGGCTACATTATCATTTATCTTTAGGGTAGATTTCATTTGTAAAATAAGGCTGATATTACTTATGTTTTTATTTTATTTATTTTTCTTATATCACTACTTTTATTGTATTTTTATTTTAATCTTTATTGTATTTTTTCCATTACCATTTAGTTCCCTTATACCCTCCTCCCCTCAGCAATCACCACACTGTTGTCCATGTCCATGAGTCCTTTGCCTTTTTGCTCATCTTTTTGCCCTCTAACCTATCATTTGCTCTCTACCTATGTCTCCACTTTCCTTGTTAGTACAGTTCATCTATTAGATTCTACATATGAAATCATATGGTATTTTTCTTTCTCTGACTGTCTTATTTCACTTAGCATAATGTTCTCCAGGTCCATCCACACTGTCACAAAGGATAAAATTTTCTTCTTTTTTATGGTCAAGTAGTTTTCCATTGTGTAAATATCCCGTAGTTGTTTTATCCACTCATCTACTGATGGACACTCGGGCTGTTTCCATATCTTGGTGATTGCAAATAACACTGCAATCAACATAGGATAGGGGTGCTTATGTTCTTTTGAATTAGTGTTTTGAGTTCCTTCAGATATATTCCCAGAAGTGGGATAGCTGGGTCAGAAGGCAGATCCATTTTTAATTTTTTGAAGTATTTTCACACTG
>PVKM010015074.1:0-28311 GCA_004027735.1 Carollia perspicillata | reverse complement strand
GTGCGCCGGGCTCGGAGGGACGCGGTACGGACTGGGTCCTCAGCCGTGACAGGCGAAGTGAAGTCCAGCGTAGTCTCTTCTTGGGGGGCGCCTGGTAACGGGGAGGAACTTTTCTATATCGTTTTATGAAAATACTTTTAAAAGCAACACATACTTATTTGCAACGCGTTTCGAGAAATGTAAGCAAGTGTGAGGAAGAAATGAGATGACGGAGAACCCGGCTCCCAGCGTCTGGCACCAGTGCGCGCGCGCGCTGCTCAGTACTCCGGCCCTCCGCCCTCCCGGGACTGCCCTAGTGCAGAGGTCCTAGCCTGGAGAACCAGAGACCGTCCGGGGGCTCTCTTCCTCCCCTGTCTCAGATCTACTCTCCCCAAAGGGGTTTAATTGCACTGTTGTTTAGGAGTAAAACAGTGATTCTGATTCCCTGCTGTAAAATTCACAAAATTCGCTCAAAACTGGCCCAAAGGTTTATTTTGTGCCACCAGCTGGCTGTTACAAAACAGTGTAGGAGACACAAGGTGGTTGACCTACTCCAGCACCTACTCCAAGGGAAAAGGTGCTGATTTCTTCCATTAACACTCTCCACTCTCTTGGGTTCAGCCAGGGGCCCCCAAACGAAGGACTTGAAACAGGGTCCAGAACTCCAAGTATCCAGAAAATTTAAAAATATAGGATATCCCCACCCCCACAAGTCTGAACGAGGAGATGAGACACAAGGAGCAGGGCCATTGATAGTTATTTTGCATATCAAGTTAGCCAGCTTCAAAAACTTTTTTTGCATATATCTATAACTGCTGGCTAGCTTCATAGATATATTAAGTAGCTGTGGCCATGCTTTGAGCCAGGGAGATGGGAGTGACTTTAACCCACGGTGTAGCTGGGAGGCAGGTCCCCTTACAGCGCCTGCCTGCATGAGAGCTTGGAAATGGTTCGCTCCTCGCCTGGAACCTCGCCTGCCGGGACCAACTATGGCAGCCAAGAAAAGCTGGAAAAATATGGGAGTTCTGGCACGTGTAGCCGATTGTAGGAGGAGTCGGAAATGGGGTTGCAGAGGAAGGTTGGCGTGGGGATTAAAACCCAGGTGGGGGCTAAAACCCAGGTGGGGGCTAACCACAAGGTTTTGGGGGTTCTTCACCCCCGGCTCAGAGAGCAGGAAAGCAAGATGTAGCAGACAGACATGCAGAGCCCTCTCTTAGCGGTTGGGAAGGACGCAGGAGAGACAATGCAGGAAGGAAAGGGGTGAAAGGACCCTTGCTGGTGGGCCATGAGAAGGTGCCACGTGGGTTTGGATTAAGAACTGGAAATCAGAGCACACAGCTGACGGTGCTGGGAACCGCGGGAGGCCTGCCAGGCGAGCACGGATTACTGAGAAGAACCGGGAGCTAGCGGAGCCACGGACTCCTACTTTTTTTTTTTTTTCCTGAGATAGGGTACCCATGACTGGCCTGACTGGGCAAAGGGGGGAAGGACTGTTTGGGGGTGTTTTAAGGGACTTTGGAACTTTAACGAAGACATTAAATTTTTACTCTAAATCTGTATAAATTTTGAATAGTCCCTTTCCTTCTCACCAAACTCTGGCATCGAGAGCCGTAATTCTAATTCCCTGGTGGCGGGCAAAGAAATCCAAAGAATCCGCGGTCTCTTCTGTAACAAGCTCTGCGCCGGCTGCTCCGCTGCGGGTCTCTTCCTTCTGGACCTGGAGGCTAGCGTGCCCCTTCCGGTTCACTAAAAGTAAGGGGGGCGCTCCTGGCTCTCCGCCTCCGCGTTGTAGGCTTGTTATTGCTTCTCTTCTCCAGGCAATTATTTAAAGAAAAGTGCAAATAATCATCCACATCCGTGACTTCCAGACCTAAAGGCTACAAATATGTCATATTCGCTTTGAGCCTTTTTTTTTTTACCACTCACGTCTTTTTTTCTAAACAGCCAAACAAGCAAAAACCCCACACAACTAATACATGCCGACCTTCTAACATTTATTTATTTACGCTGTTGTCGAAATCAAGTGTACAAAATGAGACTAAATCGCCAGTGAACAATGGAGGGGGTAGCTGCTCGGCAGGCAGTTCTCGGGCGCCCACCCGCCGCAGCCTTCGCGGGCACGACCCCAGACCACAGGAGCCTTCTCTCCAGCCAAAATGGACCTTCTGAAAAGCCCTGAGCGACTTGCAGACCCACGTGGGGCCACCGCTGACTCCAGGGGGCAGGGGGCGTTCTAGCGCGGCTCGCGGTTAGAAAACAGAACGCGGGTCTGGTGTACCAGAGGAAAGAATCACTCGCGGAAACCTGTGTGGACTCCGGAGAAGGGGGTGAATAGAGTAGATGGGGTGTGTGGAGGAGTGGGGACCCATTTCCCATCCCCCACTTTAGCGCCCCGGGCTCCCGGGATTCATCGACCCCTATGTGCCTGCACTATGGGAAGGCCACTTCATGCATGGAAGCCAGACTGCGAGAGCCAGCGGAACTTTTAGTGAGCCTCCCAGCTAAAACAGTAGGTTCCCAGGGGGCAGGAGGGGACCTTACCAGGTGGATCCCGCTCAGCTAAGAAGAAAGAATGAGAAGTGAGGACCAGACTCTGCCCCCGCCCCCCGGAGGGAAACGGAAAGATCCGCCACGAACAGGCCCGGAGCGCGCGCAGAAGGAATCGAGAGAGGGGTCATGGGGGAGAAGGGACTCGGAGCCCCGGAGCCTGTGATCACAAGGCCAAGGACGCTGTGGGTACAGCTCTTCCGAAGGTAAGCGATGGGCGGCTGATACCGGGAGGGCAAAGAACAGGAAGCTTCACCAGGGTCTGGCCTCCCCGAGAGGAGGAATTCGTTTTGGCTTACGCATTTTGCACTTTTCCACCTTACAGTTTAAAGCGGGGGTAGGGGAAAGGAAAAAAATAAAGGAAATTTTTAAAAAGCTGAGCGTAGGCCCCAGCGAGATTTGAACTCGCGACCCCTGGTTTACAAGACCAGTGCTCTAACCCCTGAGCTATGGAGCCAACTGCCGACTTCCTTTCTGTGCACAAGTAGTTGATGTGCTATCAGTCTCCGTGTAGCCGCGAACACCTCCGGGGACGAGCCGGGCGACTGGAGGTGGGGCCCGCGTTCCTGAGCCCTGGAGGGCCCAGCGGGGCCGCCAAGGCTTAGCTTGCGGCGTCTGTACGTGTTGGTGCTGCAAGCGGAGCCTCAGATCCTGGAAGAGAGCCCCACAGGGAGAAGGCCCGGGTTTGGCTGGCGGGCTGAGCGGGTGAGGGCGGGGCGTCCGGTGGGCGGATCTATGCGGAAGTCTGGGACTTCCGCGCTTCTGCGGGAACGCCGGCGGGGACCCGTTGTGAGCAGGGGTCTGCGGCTTATGGCGTGCGAGGTTCGGAGTCCTACGTCAGGGCTGCGAGGGAGGAATTAGGGGAAGGATGTCAATGTACCTGTTCTAAGGGGAATCCAGGACCAGGGGCTGGTAAGGTAGGCTGACGGTGAGGGAGCAGTAGCGGGGATCAGGAGGGAGAAGCTGAGAGAGAGTGGTGGAGAAATCAGAATTCATGGACGTGAAAAGTGCTGGGCCAGGGACTTGGTCTGGGCCCGGGGTCCTTAGCCCCTACCTCTCCGTTAAGAAAATTAGGAAAAGACAACCTTTAGGGTCCACCTTGGACTCTTGGGGAACTTGTTCTGTCACAGAGCCCATAGGGTTGAGAGCAGGGAGAGGGCAAGAGCTCAGGTGAGGGACAGGAGTCCTAGCTCTGCAATGGTCAGGAAGTGGCAGCTGATGGGGTGGGTTTGGCCTGGTTGCCCAACCTGCCCTATAGTCCCTGCAAGGCCAGATGACTTAGGTCACTGGATGGCCAGGCCAAAAGCAGGCCCCCTAGGGGTCACCCAGTCGGGACAGTGAGGAGCTAGCTGTGTGAGAGGCTAGTGGCAAGAACCTGGCTTCTCACCACTCTGCAGCTCACAAGGATCGGGACTAATGGGTGGCGTCAGAAGGGCCGAAGTTAGGCCAGTATTTGCTCTCAGAGGCCCAGAGATCTCAGAGACCTTATGATGCCCAAAGGAAGGAAGAGAAAAATGCAGACATGCACACATACTCTCACACCAGCACTGTGACATCCAAAGTCACCATGCTGTCTTGGTGGCCAAGAAAGAACATCTCCCTCACCCTCCACATGCAGCTATTAGGTAATTGTTGTTGCAGCTCTTCAGATACGCAGCTATGTACAGGTAGTTCTACCAACTCTTACAGACTCACAAACACAAAAACTGAAAATATACACACAGCCATGCCTGCAGTCCCCAGACCTGGCCCTACAGGGCCCCCACCAGTCACCCTACCTTCTGTGACCCATAACATGTGTTACAATACTTCAGCACAGTTGCTAGATGACATAAAGAGTAATTGTGATATCCAGTTTAAAAGTCACATAATCCCAGAAAACATTAGGGCTTGATGATAACAAAAGGCCATTTAATGAGCGAATACATGTTAAAATGAGTTTTCCTTGTGGAATTCGGTGGTAGTCAAATACTTTGATTGGCTACAGTGTTCTAGAGCTACACTTTGTGTATTAATAGGGTTTAGAATTCACCTTCTGGAATGCTGCTGTAGGCTAAACTCTTAAATGGTCCGGTCCCAGTCTGTAGGACACTGGATTCCGATGGCCCGCCTCCAGAACAGTGCCATGCCTGCCTTACAAGAACCCTGTATGCAAAGTGTGCTTGAAGCACTTTTTAAGAGTCAGAGCGCTGAAGCCCCATGACTCTTGCAGGCCACGCTACTTGCCTGTCACTGTCCCTGCATCTGCATAATGACCTAGGCAGGACAGAATTAGGTCTGAAACTGGCTTTCATCTAGCTAAGCAGCCCATTAATAGGGTTGGAAACCTAAGGCTATCACCTAACTATGGGGTGGCTAATACTTAACCATAAGTCAATGATAGGGTATGACCTGGTCTCACTAGGTCCGTTTCAACACCTATGGGGGCCCTATGCGTGCACCCATACATGCCCCCTCCAAGATCCACACATCCCTCTGCCCACACAATCTGATATAAACACATGTGTGCGCATTTCTCACACACAGAAGCACACTGCCTCACCTCATCTGGCAGAACCCCCTGCTCCTACCTGTGCTCTCACACTCAGACTGGGGAAGTCAAGAATGAGCTAAGCCACTGTAGAAATGAGCTCACAATCTGTATTTCCATCTCCATCTCCCTTCCCTGGGGAGCACCAAGCAAGGAAGAGCCCACCCTCCCAGAAGCCTAGCCTGAAAGAAGCTGCTGAACAATTAGCCAAGGTGACAACAACCGCCGGGGCACAGGCCAAGCTAGCCTTGGCACCAGGGTCCTCTGTTGTTGGCATACATTTGGCAAGTTCCAGAAAGAATCTGTCAGGGGCATGTTTGTGTTCTGCATTTCCATGCTTGTGTTAGTTACATCTGTAAAATTATATGTGCTTTCTTGTGTTTCAAAATTCCAGAGCCTTTGGTCTCCTTACCCAGAAAGACTGTACTTTGGCACTTGAGAGGGATTTAGGTATCTATGAGAACATGTGGCTGTTCTCCCTGAGTGGACTCCTCCCTGAGTGGACAAGTTGGTCAGGCCAGCTGGATTCAGGTCTCTGAAGGCAGAGCCAGCAGCTGACAAGAAGGCAAAACAGAAGTGATCATGAACTTACTTGGCCTGGCTCCAAACATTGCCATCAGATCTGAGACAGCACAGGACCAGGGTCTGGTGTTGTTCCAGGGAGCCAGAGGCCTTGCTGAGTCTGGGCAGTAAGCCCCAGGGAAAGGAAGCACCCTTGTCAACATCGGGGCTCCAGTGCTCATAGGCCTTCCCTCCTCACAGCTGGTACCAAATCTACATGCCAGAAACAACAGATAGGGGACAGGCCTGGGGATCCAAAGCATCCCTTCCTCTGCTCAGTTGAATACAGGGCTTCTTTCCCACCTTGCACAGTCTCATGCCTCTGGGGCTGAGTCTCCAGAAGCCTCTCTAAGGCAGCCTGTGGCCCAAGAGGGAAGGGCAGACCCAAGGTAACCAGGCAGCTCTGGTGGAGAACAACATCCCTTCCCATGGGCAGCCAGGAGAATGTGTTCACCCTTGACTGACTGCCCTTCTCTGAGAGGCCAGCAATGTCCCTCAAGGCCAGATTCGCAGGTAGGTGCCAGTGGAGCACACAGAGAAAAGGGGGAACACACGCTCTTGGAACTTGACACGAAAGGTGTAGAGGTGGCGCATGTCCTCAGCGGCGTAGAAGGACACAGCCCCCACCTCCAGATCCAGCGCCACCCTCACACGGGACAGGTGTCCACAGCTGAGGGGCGTCCTCTCAGGGCTGGTCACGGCCCAGTACTGTCCGCCATTGAGCTGCAGCGCCCAGACACCCTCCTCGGGAGTGAAGGGCGTGAGGCCCTTGCGGCGCACGCTCTCACGGGCCACGCCGAAGGCCCAGCCATCCTGGGAGCCCACTTCCACCTCCCAGTGGTGCCGCCCGGAGGAGAAGCCACAAGACGCCAGGACTCGGGTGTTGGTATCAAAGCGACGCGGGTGGCTGGGCAGGTCCTGGGCTCGTTGTCCAAGGCGCACGCTCTTAAGATCCAGAGAGAGGATGAGGCGGGGATTGGCAGTGTCAGGATCCAAGGTCAGCTCCACTGCAGTGGGGGAGACAGGGAGAGATGGCCCGTGCAGGCCCCTTGCACAGCCCTTACTCTTTATTCCCACCCCTCCCCCCCAACATGTACATGCTGCAATGAAACAAATGCAGTGTATGGACCTGATTTGAACCCCAGTTCAAACACATGGGCAAGTCCAATGGAAAAGACAATTGAGGGATGTCAAACATTTAAATACTAGAAAGAATCATCAATTTTTTTTTCTAATTATAACGGTTTTGTGGTTGGTTTTTACAAAGTCTCTCTCTTTAGAGATCACATACTGAGATATTTATGGAAATGATATCTGTGACTCGCTTCAAAATAATCCAGTGGGAAGAAATGAGTAGGAGTGTGAGTGAAGGTTGCTGAGGGTGTATGACGAGAACACAATATTTGTTATGCTCGTGTCTCTACTTTAGTGTATGTTTGAGGTTTTCCACACTAACCAGCTCAAATAAGCACACCTGTAAGCACCGCAGTGTTCCAGGCCTATGCTGCTAGGCCCTGGGAGTCCCCCCCCGGCCCCCTGCAGCTTCCTTTCACAGGGTGGGGAGGACAGACAATACGTGATTTTTTTAAAAAGAAGAAAAGACGTGATCAGGACAGTAGGCTGTGATTTCAACTAGAAGGCCCAGGGAAGGCCTCGCCAAATAGGTGCATTTAAGCAAAGACATACTGAAGGTGAAGAAACCAGATAGGCACTATCTGGTGAAGCGTGTTCCGGGCCCAGGTGAGTGTGTGCTACGTGCATTCCAGGAACAGCAGGGTGCATGGGGGTGGAGACAGGGCCGGGGATGGGGAGGGCATGGGATGCAGTGAGGCCAGACCCCCTGGGGCCTGGAAGATCACAGTGAGAACTGCAGCCTTTACTGAGTGAGAGGACCTAGTGCAGGGTTCCAGCAGAGGAGGGGCGTGGTCTTAGCCAGCTGGTTTAGATTCCACCCAAGAAAAGTCTGACTTAGCCCTCCTTGTGGGATTGGGTCCCACTCACCCCACTGCAGGGGTAAGAACCACCGCCTGCCTGGTCCTCAGATTCCTCCAGCCTCCCCTCAGCCCTCCCCTTGCACACAGCCCTAGTCCCCAGAAGAGGTCTCAGTGTGAGGTCTCAGGTGGAAGTGAGGACAGGGGAGAGAGGCCAACGAGACTTCCCCAATATAAGTATCCTGAGCCGCAGGGCACTCCTGCTGTGGACCATGTCTACAGGGCCCACTGTGGCCTGAGGGGATCCGCGCTGTGAGGTGAGGATGGGGGGAAAGGGGAGTAGAGGGCAGAGTTGCGGAGGTGGGCAGGCAGAAGGAAGCAACCACACACAAAGCCCAGAGACACAGTCACCAGCAGGGAGGGAATTCTCTACATGGCCGACAACGGGCTCGCTCTCGCTATCAGCGCAATCGTTGTACCTTTCTCCTCTTTCTCCAGCTCTTCTCGAAGATCCTCTGAGGAGAAACAAAGCAGGGAGCTCGTGGATGACACAGGAGATTGTCTGTCTGGCCATGGCAGTGACCCCACCTCCTCTGACATATTCATGGCCCCAGTGGCTCA
The DNA here is from genome assembly GCA_004027735.1 of Carollia perspicillata. Classification (NCBI taxonomy): domain Eukaryota; kingdom Metazoa; phylum Chordata; class Mammalia; order Chiroptera; family Phyllostomidae; genus Carollia; species Carollia perspicillata. The sequence continues at coordinate 20,142 of PVKM010015074.1, read as the reverse complement.
CTTACCACCCCAGATCGGCTAAGGGCACTGGGCCCATGTGGGGGTGGGGGAGGCAGTATTCTGGTTTTCACTGTCCAGCTTTGCCCTCTTTCACCTGGTGCTGGTCAGAGCTGAGATCTCCTTCCTCACCCCTCTTTCTGTCCCCAGTGCCCCTTTATCCGGTCTGCCCCCAGGGGAACTTCGTGCCCTGGGGGCACCTGGATAAATTGGCCACCCCGCACCCCAGCTCTGGTCTTCTCACACAGCTTCTGGAAAGGCACCCCCAAATCACCAGAGCCACACCACTGCCACGGGCCTCTCGTGACCCAGCCCCCCACACGTGGGCCCTACCTTTGAACTTCTTGAGCAGCCCCTTTAAGACAAAGGTCTTGAGGGAAACATTCCAGACTTTATTCTTCATCTCAGAGGAGACTGTGCTTGGCTTGGGGGCAGGCACATTGCTGCACCTGCAGGACAAGGAGGAAGGCCCACCAACGCTGTCCCACTCCCACAGTTAGGACGGCGGGGTCCTCTCGATGGGGAGAGGTAGGGAGAGGGGAGCCCAGTCTCATGCTCACAACCACGACCAGGCAGATGGACAGGACGGCTGCCTCAGAAGGTACCAGGTAGGGCAGTGGGGAATCAGAAGGTGAGAAACTGGGGGCGGTGAATAAAGAGAGTAGGCAGTGGAAAAAAAGAAAGAACCAGCTTAGAAGAGACCAAGGAACTGCTAGGGTCCACTCACCTGCTTAGCGTGTTTTTGAATTCCTGAAAAGAAAGATGAAAGCAAACCTAATCAACACCTTTGAAACAAATACAACCGCGCCCAGCCCTGCTTCCAGAGGCACAAGCAAGAAGCAGGTAGCCCTGCTTATCCGCTGCCTGCGTGGGCCCTGGTGCCAAGGTCTTCCCGCTGTGGTGGCAGCTGGGTGTCCCGTCAGCGGGGCGGACCCCTGCCTGCCCACAGTCTGCAAATGTTCCTGTCACTACAAAACCATCCCTGGAGCCATGTGCTGGGGCCCAGCGTTGTCTCTGCTCTCCACACCACGGAGACAAGTTACAGCCTTTACGCAGCAACTGCTCATTCCAACCAGTGACTTTTAAATGACTGCTCTTGACCCGTTTGTGAGAGTAGATCGTAACTGTTTTTTTTTTAGATGAAATAAAATAGAATAGAAAATATCAGAGTGCATCACATTAGTAAAGGTGCTATTTTCTAAGACTTTTGTCTCAAGTATGTATACACTGAAATAGGATATAAGATATATTCTTGTTATCCATGGCTAGGAAAGTTTCACCATAGCCCTTTAGACCTCCGACCCCTGGAGAATCAGGGCACGTCTCTCCAGGCCTCTTTGGCTCCAGATTTTGTGAGTCCATGAAATTCTCAGGATCTGACTCTGTTCTCACTGCCTTCACATCGCCTTAGGACAAAGACTCAAAGTCCTAGGTAGCCAGACTCACCTGGAGAAAGTCAAGGTCAGGCTTGTGAGCTGTCTCCTGGATCTGGCTGCTAAGCTTGGACAGCTGGGTGATCTCGCCCCCAAGCTGGGCCAGGTTCTCATTCTGCTTCTGCGTCACCTCCCGGGACAGCTCCTCCAGGCGGCCCAGGAGTCGGCCCTCCTGCTCCACCAGGAAGGCCCGCAGTGCCTGAAACTCTGCCCCCACCTTCTCTCGCTCGGCAGCCATCTGCTTCTGTCTCAGGAGAGGAGAAGGCGGCGGAGAGGTGAGGGGACATAAGCATCAAGACTTGGCATTTGGACAGGAGCCTGGAGCCATCGCACAGGGCAGGGCTCCATCCACCACACTGCTCAGAGGTCACAGGGTCACCCACCTGTGCACACACTGCACAGGCTCTAATTTAAATATTCCAACTCTGAGCTCCCAGCGGCTTCAAAACATATTCTTGCTTCCCTGGTCACAGATGTGCCCACATGTTCCTTTGTACCTGGGCTCTCCCAACAACGTAGGGCAACTTTAAACTCGCCTGAGAACTACTCACGGCAACGGCTTCCTCATTTGAAAAGTGGGAGGAATGACTTAGTGCCTCCTGGGGCCACTATAAAGATTAAACTGAGGTCACTCTCTCTTCCCCAAATACATGTATTATGTGTTAAATTCAAGAAAACACTATCAAAATGGAGTCACTTATGCCAAGACCCATTTCACCAGACATCATTATAGTTTCCACTCTCCCAGAAACAGAATCTTAAACCAGGAATCGTCTTTGTTCAGTAACCTGACATCCCCTATAGGGAAAGTGACCTTGCAATAGCCAATCCAGGTTTTTTTGCAATTTTCTTGTTCCCACTTCCTGTGCTTATAAAATCTCTTGTCTTATACGGCCCTTTAGGAATCCTTTCTATCTGTTCCATTAGTAATTCACCAGTCACTGAATAAAGCCAGTAAGATCTTTAAAATGTACTCAGTTGAATTTTGTTAACACTCATCTGCCCTCCAACTTCCACTCCTCACTTTACTTCATATTAAGAGCACCATTTCTCTTTAGCAACCATTTCTCTTTAGTTACCTTAGCAACCAAGGTAACATAGGCTCATAATACATAATCTGGGAGGTGCCAAAAAGGAGAAAGTAGGAAGGAAAATAACACTAGCGACCAGAGGTAGCAGCACACCCATATGACCCAAGTGAAACTATATTGTGTGCAGGCTTCATATTCTATTATTTCCATTAAATTACCCACAGGATTTTTCACTCCTGTGTTTCCAGATGCAGGCTCATGTTCCTGGTCCCTGGATTCCTTGCATGAATATGTGAGAGGGACTGCACATGACATAACAAGCAAGGCCTCCTATGGCTAATGAGAAGGGAGAAGGATTCTGTTCCTCCAGGACAAGCTCAATTGTCACAGTTCCTCTTCTTTAAAACTCTAAGCGTGGAAAGGACGGCTGGAAGAGGAGACTGTGAGTGGATTTTGAGGTCAGGAGACCTGGGTTCAGGCTACGGCTCCCCCAGAACCTTCCTCACCAGGACACTGGGTGAGCAGGCAGCTGCAGCCTGGGGTACTTCACACGCGTTAAGTCACTCAGCCCAATGAGGTGGGTGCACGTCACCAGTAAGTGGGGAGCCAGGATTCTAACCCAGAGTCTGACCTCAGAATCTGAATTTCTTGCAATTTTATCATACAGTCTCCCAAGGTAATTCCACAAGTGAAACGATATTAGCCAAAATACTCCAAATCAGGGTTTCCCAACCTCTGCATTACTGACATTTGGGACCAGATAATTCTTGGTGGTGGAAGGCTGTCCTGTGCATTGAGGATGTTTAATCAGCACCCTGGCTTCTACCACTAAAATGACAGTAGCACTTCTGCCCAAGTGTTAACTGACAATGGGAAATACCGTCAGACATTGCCAAATGTCCCAAGGGCCAAAACTGCCTCCAGTTGAGAAGCACTCCTAAAGAATAAGAACATTTTTTAACGAAAGTATTCATTCTCTTTGTTATCATGCAGCAAGAGTTGTCTTCTGCCTCTATTGTTTCATTAAGCATGTATTTTGTAATTCTAAACCATGCGTGGGCCCGCGTGGTGAGTCGGCAGAGGACTGAGTGGAAGGTGCTAAGTAGTGCCGTGCTGGGTGGGGTCAGGGACCACGAAGCTGTCCACGCTGTGGGAGTCCCTCTGGGTCATGGATGGAAGAGCCACATGGTTAACCCTTTCTCCAGGAGGGCAGGGTGGAAGTCTCTAGGTAAGTGTTTAGCTCTTCCGTGGGGAGGGAAGTGAATGATCAGTTGTGCATTGGAAGCAGGTGCACCAGGTGCAGTTGAGGCTCAGGAAAGGAACACCTGAACTCAGGATTTCCCCTCTGTACCAAGCTCTCTCAACCGTGAGGACAGAAGGGTCCTCAAGTTGCTGCCATTCCCAACTCCAGAACTGACTGGCCCTGTCCTAACAGACCCCTAGTAGATCCTTTCACTCTTTCTTTAATTTTTTTTTAAAGATTAGGGGGGAAGAGAAGGAGCGAGGGAGAGAAACATCAATGTATGGTTGCTTCTCATTCGTCCCCTGCTGGGAACTGGCCTGCAACCCAGGCATGTGCCCTGACTGGGAATCGACCCTCGGTTGTTTGATTCGCAGGCTGGGCTCAATCCACTGGGCTTCACTAGCCAGGGCTCCTTTCACACTTTTAACACCTATGTATTGAGCTAAGAACTGAATTTGCAAGGTAGAAAATTACCATCCATGATCCTCATTGCCCGTCTTAATCAAAATGAGCCCCATTTCACTTCTGTGATCCTTTGTAAAGAAGACAAAGTAGCATTTCTACCCACCAGGGGGCGCCGGGCACACCCGGCTGCACAGCGGGGGCTGCTGGAAACCGGTCGCCAGACCTCCTGCCCTCAGCAGCTATGACACCCACTAAGCTCCCTTACCCTTGGCCCAATTTCAAAACCTAAAAAACTCTAAAAATGAAAAAAACGTTTCTTTATAACATTTTGGTGACAAAAATGCCCTGGGCTAACATGAGGCTATTTACTGTATTTATGTTTTCACTTGCATTCAATTACAGGAGGCTCCAAGGCCCTAATTGGGGTGTCATGGAATGTTAAAATGATCTATATCCAGATTCACTGGGACAGTTCCAGTTTTAGCCAGCTGTTCTAGAAGGATTATTTTAGCACTTTCATTCACTTTCAACAGTCTGGTTTTTGCCCTGGCGGGTGTCGCTCAGTGGGTTGAAGAGCCTGACTGCAAACCAAAAGGTTGCCAGTTTGATTCCCAGTCAGGACAGGCGCCTCGGTTGTGGGCCGGGTCCCTACTTGGGGACATGGGAGGAGCAACCGATCTATGTTCCTCTCACACATCTGTGTTTCTCTCCCTCTCTTTATACCTCCCTTCCTCTACTCTAAAAATATAGTCTTAAACCAAAAGCTCTGGTTTTATAATAAAGGATACATTCGCCCTTTATAATATGCATCCTATTATCTCTCTAAAATCCCCCGCTATTGCACAGGCAAACGCTCCTGCCCCACACACCAAGACAGTGCCAGGGTGGTGGGTGGCCGTCAGCTGTTGGGGGTGGGGTGACAGCTCACCAGGAGCTCCTTGCCCTCCTTCTCTTCCGTGGAACGAAACATCTCATAGTCCTCCAGATCACTCTTCAAGACCTTCAGCCTGGACTCCAGGAGCTCCTGCCAGAGGGTGAGAAGGGAGATATTGTGGGGAGACGGTTCTGGAAACCCCAGTGACTTCCAGGAGCAAGGGGAAGCCCTGCACATCAAGGAGACCGGGTTGAAGCCATCTCTGGACAGGATGGAAGCAGACTGCGCGGACTTCACATAAAGGGACAGGACAACTTCAGAGCAATGCCAAAAGCCCAAGGGTCTCACTTCCCCAAGACCACCAGCGCACCATTCAGGCTGAAACACGGGCCCCTCCCACTCCCTGCAGCCCGGTATAGCTTGTCTTCTCCCTGGTTCTCCCCACCATCAGATATCCCTCTGTGTGGAAGGATTGGAGCGGTGTAGGGAGCGAAGAAAGATGGGACTATGTGCGAGAGGCCTCCACACACACCTCAGCTGAGGCCCCAGCAAGGAGGCAGGAAAGACAGGAGCCTAGGGTCAACAGCTTTGACACAGCCCAGACGGCTCTCTCCTTGCTCACCTCAACCCTGGAGACACCCACCCTTACCCGACCTCTTGGGAAGGTCGTCGAGCTCGGGGAAAGAGCTGAGAGTTGGGGCAGCGGATGTGTGGGTTTGCCCAAGTCGCCGCTAGGGGACGGGGACGGACAGGAAGAAAATCGCCAAGCCTGCCGGACATCGCCCAGGCTGTCCAGTCTAGAGGGGGATTCGAGGGTATTGGTGGTGTGGGGGTGACAGGGGGACAGCCACACTCAGCCCCGGAGCCAGCGCTGAGCAAGAGAAAATAGGCAGGGGCTCCCCCGAGCCTCCGGTCTGCCTGCCTGCGGGTCATCTACACGGCGTGCGCGGGAAGGCAGGCGGGGGCGCGGGGACCCGCGGGAGTGGGGCCGGCGCTCACCTTGGCCTCCTGCACAGCCTCGCCGAGCGGGACCACCGCGTGCTCGCGGTGCTCGCGGGCGCGGTCGCACACCACGCAGATGGCGCGTCCGTCGTCCTGGCAGTAGAGCTTGAGCGGCTCCCCGTGCTGCGCGCACCCAGTCGCCGCCGCCGCCGCCGCCGCCGCCGCCTCCGAGGGCCCGCGCTCGCCCGGGGCCGCGGCGGGCAGGCTGAAGCGCCGCAGCAGCGCGGCCACCGCGGCCAGCTGCCGGTTGGGCCGCAGCTGACTCGGGCGCGCGGGCTCGCGGCACTGCGGGCAGGGAAGCGGGTAAGGCAGCAAGCGGGGCACGGCGGCGGACCCCGCTCCTGGGCGCTCCCAGCAGCGCGCTATGCAGGAGCGGCAGAAGCTGTGGCCGCACTCGACGGACACGGGCTCTCGGAAGAGCTCCAGGCAGATGGAACACGTCGCCTCGCCCTGCAGCTCCGCCGCCAGTGCCAAGGCCTCGGCCCCAGAGCCCGGGCCAGTCCGCGGCCCCACCGCCGCCATGCGCGCGCTCGGCGCACCGGAGTCTGGTGGCCCCGGGGAGGCCAGGGACGAGACGGCTCGCCGCTGGGAGCGCTGCGGCCGGGGCGGGCCTCTGGACGCCCTCGGGAAGGAAGGGCGCGGCTGACAGCGCGGGCGGGCGGAGACTGGCACTGAGGGCGCGCCGGGCTGGGAAACCCGCCGGGTAGGTGCGTGTGGAGGGCGCGCCAGGCGGCGCAGCCAGTGCATCCAAGTGAGGCCCAGCACTCTGCGCCCCTCTTCTGGACCCCTGAATCCCCGGCCTTGGCCCGGGGCGCCCTCTCTCCGTCGCCCCCTCGCTCAGCCCCTCCGCGGGCCCATCCAGGCCGCCCTGGCCTGACCCAGTCAGCTGTTGTGGGTAATGGGCCGGGACAGGTGGGCACACATGCCCAGCTGGGCGCCACTCCCGGCTGCTGCCTGAGGCCGACCCAGCACCGCGCAAGGGTCTGGCGTCCGGACCACAGTATCAGGTTGCCGGCGTGCGGGCTCGTCCCAGCTCCGTGCCCAGCTAAATTTGGAGTCTGGACCCTGGCTCTTGCCCCCCTCCTCCCAAGCGTGGCCTTCTATCCACCTCTGTAGCCACCTTTCCAGCGATAGCCCCCTCCCCCTTATTTATTCTTCGTTTCTTTTATAACCAATAACACATTTACAATAAAATTTTCCAGTTTACTCGGTGTTATTCCTCCGCCGCCAAAAAAACCCAGCCCTCTATGTTCCTCCAGCTTGTCCCCACAGCCCCACTCCAAAGCTGCTAGCATTATCTGCTTCCATCCCCTCTCTCCTTGTCCTCCAGAGATCACTGGGGTCAAGCTTTCACCCTCACCCTTTTCAGAAATGCGGTTTTCGAAGTCACTGGTGACCTTGGCGATCCTAACCCCAAAGCAAAGGCCCCTTCTGAGGTCTCAGCTCACCCGCCCTCTCTTCTGTTGTTTCCTCCTTCCTGACACCCTTTCTCAGCACCTTCCAGGCATTCCCCCCAGCTCCATGGCCTGCTACAGATAGGGGACTCAAGAACTGGAAAATTTTAGTTTAAGGCAAAAAGTTATAAGCCTAGTAAGTAATGTATACGGTTAAAGCTTTTGTTTCAGAAACTACAGATAAGGCCCATCCTGGCTCCTGGGAAAACAGCTGACCTCCTGGGGCACTGCTAAAGACCACCGCGTGGGGAAAAGTGGAGGCATCCCGGCCATTGTGTTCCAGGGAGGGACAAATGACCACCTGCCCCTGGGAACAGCTAACTGCCCAGGGCAGGAATATTGCAGTTTCTTTCACCTTATCCTCCCTGAATTTCAAAACCCCTCACCAAACCTTGTTTATTCCCTGTTATAAAAACCTTGGCCTGGAAGGAAAAGAGGAGATGGTCTGTTAGGGTACGAACCCGCCATCTTCTCAGATCACTGGCCATCTGAATAAAGCACCCTTGAAGGTTCAATCACTGGCATTGCTTATTGGGTTTGGTAGTGACAGGCAGCCCGAACGCCGGTATATTTTGTGGTTTCACTGCCTTCATCTCTTCTCCCCACCAGGCTCAGCCCTTGGACCTCTGTCTATACTCAGTCCCTTTTGATTTCGTCCACCTTACAGGTCTGGATGACCTTTTCCCTGCTGACACCACAATACACAACCCCAGCCCAGCAGCCCCAGGATGTCTGGCTCCTACATCCAACTCTAGTGTAGCAGCTCCACCTGCATGTTCTAAGGGGCACCACACACTCACAGTTCCACAACTCTACTTCCGGTCTGCCCCACCATGTGTTCCTCCCACAGCCTTCCCAACTCCACTCCCTTTAACAGCAGCTCCATCCCTCCAGGTGCTCAGGACAAAACCAGGGAGTCTGTGGAGGATGGTGCAGGCTGGCGTCAAAGCACAGGCTAAGTGTTTGGCGAAGCCACACTTGACTGCTTGCATCTGCAAAGCGGAGCAAGCCAGCAGCTGACGACAGCCAGAACCAGTGGGGGTTGAGAAGGAATTAGATAACCCCGAGCTTCAGTTGAATGCGACTGTAACCTTCGCAGAAGACATCTTTATCGTTTAGATAGCCTGGGAACAGAACAATCTTTGCCCGCAGCGTGTTCCTAAGTCTTCAAAACGTCCTTGAGCTTTAGGTAACCAACCCCTATAAAATAAACACAGAGACCACGTTCAGGGTCATTGTCTCTCCATCAGAGGACAATGCCCCACCTGGTCCCCACTTTTCCTTAAACTGTGTGTGTCTTTCTTAGTCTCCCATCACCCTCACTCAGGGACCTCCACCCCACGCCGATCCCGGCAGGAGTCCTCTGTGACTCCAAGAGGAAAAAACCATACACACCTCATCCAGTCTTCAGCATGTCCTCAGCCTCTCCCTCCATTGCATGATTTCCAGTGAGCAACACTCTCTCCCCTTCTGTCCCATCCCCGCCCTAGTTTCTCCACCCAGTTGTGTGAACAGTTCTGTTAAAATATTATTTTTAAGTCAAATCATGGCCCTCCTGTGCCCCAACCCACCAGTGGCGTTCATCTTTTGGAGGGAAAGTCTCGGTCTTTGCTGTTGTGTACATTTCTATCCTGTTCTTCATCCCCATCCCTGGTACTAGGCCTCCCCTCCACGCTCATCTCTCATCGCTCCGGCCTGTGGCTTCCTTCCTGCCAAAGGCACCTCGTTAGTGTTCCTGCAACACATCGGAGAGATCCTACCTCGGGGCCTTTGAACTGGCTGTTCCCTTAACTTGGACCTCTCTCCTCCCAGATGCGTGCGTGACTCATTTCCCACCTCCTTCCAGTCTTCTTTCAAATGCCCCCTTTCTCAGTGAAATCTGTTTGCAGTCGCACCTTGCCACGTTCTCTCTCCCAGCGCTGGCTCTGTTTTCTCTCCAGCCCTGGCCTTCCTCCGGAACGCGAGCTGTTGGAGGGGACGGGCTGCGGGAGCTGTGTTGGCCGCGGGACCACCCGTTTTCTCCAGCAGTTCTGGGTGCCCCGTGGGCGCTCCGTAAACTTTTCTTGGATTGAATTACTTTGAACACGGTTCGAAATTCAGATAGACGGTGGTTTACAGAGAAAAGGGCCTACCGCCTAGACCCCGACCTCCTCCCCACCCCGAGCAATTACGAATTCTTTTATACAAATATTATATATTTTACTACAGGTCCCCCTCTTTTTGTTTCGTAGACGTAGCATCCTGCATATGGTCTTCTTTACTTTTCTTTCCCGGCTCACAGTTCATTTGAGGCATCGCTGCAAATGACTTTCCCTTCTATTCCCACCGCCGCCTCCGGGTGTTTATACCGGCCCTATTCTCTCCCTGGCGTCCTTCGATTGAAGTCGCGGCCCTGTAGTTATTTAATAGAAGGCCCTGGAAACCTTCGCGACACTGTCCCCTCGGGTTTGCAGCCTCTGGGACATCAGGCCCTGGGGAAGCTATCAGCCCACGCGTGCCCTGCTGTAGGAAACTTCTAGGGAAGCAGAAAAAGGACAAGTGTCGCGAGGAGGGGATGTAGCTCAGTGGTAGAGCGCATGCTTTGCATGTATGAGGCCCCGGGTTCGATCCCCGGCATCTCCAATGTGCTTTTGTGCTTGTTTTTAGTTCTTTTCCTATTTCTGAAATTCAGCGTATTCCCACAACCCTGGGGAAAACCCCAGATCGTGAAGGTCAGAAACACGTTATTTATTGAATTTACTGGTGTGATATTGGTTAATAAAATTTAATAGATTTAAGGTGTAGTACAATTCTATCATACAGCTTCTGTATATTGTATTATGTGTTCACCACCCCCAGATCGCGGCATTCTGCCCACCATTAAAGGGGTCGGCTGCGGCCCTCACCCACTCCCATTACCTGACTCTGCCCTTTAACTCTAGATTAAAAACTCACAGGGTGAGCGCTCCAGAGGCTTGGGGCTGCGCACGTTTCCCCTTCACTCTGTGCGCTTCCCGCAGATAGTAAAGGGTTAGGTCGCTGGCAATGGAAAACAAACAGAAAACGGGCGGAAGTGGAAGGGATGACCTAGTACGATCCGCACAGCTTGAACTTCCGGTCTTGAACTTCCAACTTGGAGCTTAACGCCAGCCAAATGGCATCATCAAGTTAATACTTGTTAGTGACAGAAAAAAATGCGAAGTCCAGCCGCGCCCGGCTAGCTCAGTCGGTAGAGCATGAGACTCTTAATCTCAGGGTCGTGGGTTCGAGCCCCACGTTGGGCGCAGTGGAAGTTTTTACTTCTAAACACCCATTATTACCTGATTGATCAATCTCTGAAAAATAAATAATACAGAGAAAATTTCCTATGCGCAGTACTTTGTTTGGTCTATTAGTGGCAATACTCTTGTTCATTGAACAAAGTGAGTTTTAAAAAGCATAAAACATGCAAAACAAAATTTACCACCTTAACCATTTTTAAGTGTACAGTTCTGCAGCTTTAAACACATTCATGTTCTTGGGTAAACCTCACCACAATCCATCTCAAAATTTTTTATAACTTCTCCAACTGAAACTCTGGACCCAGTAAACAATTACTTCCCATTCTTTCCTTCCCCTAGCCCCTGGCATTCCACTTTCTGTCTCTATGAATTTTACTGCTCTAGGTGTCTCATATAAGACAAATCATACAATATTTGTCCTTTTGTGACAGGCTTATTTCACTTAGCATAATGCCTACAAGGTTCACTCATGCTGTAGCATGTGTCAAATTTTTCTTTCTTTTAAGGCTGAATAATAATCCATTGCATGTATATACCATATTTTGTTTATCCACTCATGTATCCATAGGTACCTGGGCTCCTTCCACATTTTGGCTATTGTGAATAATGCTGCTGTGAACTTGGGTGTACAAATATACATTCGAGTACCTACTTTTGCTTATTTGGGGAATATACTAGGAGTGGAATTTCTGAATATGCTATTTCTGGGTTTAATTTTCTTTGAGGAATCTGCATACCATTTTCCACAGAGGCTGCACACAAAAGAAGGTTTTTAAAACAACGTTTGAGTAGGTAATACACTGATACTGTTCAAAAATTGAGCTACCTATAAATATATTCAATGACAAATGTCTAACTTCCACTCTCCCTCCCTAGGTAACAACTTGTGTATCTGTACATATTGTGCCAGAATTTTGTGATAGAAGTATATTATTATTTTCCTTTATTCTCACAAAAATGTAATTACAGCTCTGTTATATTTTGAAGATCTTTCTATCTCAAGACAAAATTTTCTCAATCTCTTTTTGCACCCTCTTATTGTTTTGCTATAGATGAATCATAGTGTGTTTAACATACCACCTACTGATGGACATTTATATTGTTTCCAGTCGCTTCTTATTACAATTAATGCTGCAGGTAGTAAGCATGTAGCATTGTCATTTTGCACTTTTGTGCTGATATCTGTGAGGCAAATCACAGAGATGAGATTACTGGGTCAAGGTATATATACTATGGTAATTTATAGAAATAAGCAAATCATCTACCAACAGACGGGTCCTACACCTATGTATCCTGCCAGCTGATATTTCATCCCAACAGTCCTGAACGAAATTCCGTTTCTCCACTGCTTTGTTGGCAATGGGCTGCTTTAGCAAAAAGTCTAAACATGTGCCTCTCCCCTCCCCCACATCCTTAAAATTACCAGGGCTCCTCACTGCTTATTCTACAAGGTAATGCCAATTGCAGGGCCTGCAGGGCACAGACTGACAGGAAAAAGAACCCTCCTTTTGCCGCTCACAGGACCATACTCTGACAAAAAATTCTGAAGATCACAGTGTCACTCTCGTTTATGGTTTGTAATCTAACTCTATAGGACAATATTATTTTTTTCTTTTCAGGCCTGTTTTGGTAGAGGCTGTCGTGTTTTCTTCACTTGCAAGCCACAACATCGTTGGAAAAACCTACTCAGTTATTCCTTACTCTGCCAAATTTTCTCTCTCACACAGGTAGAATCCAACCAGATATAAGAAATTAAATTTGTATATGATTTTTTACTTGGTTGGTGTCGCATGAGGAATATACAAACTTTTAGATCATGCATGTAGTTTGTGCAGCAGTATTATAATAATTATATATAATTTATGAACAAATTATTCACCAACCATCCACTTGACTATATTCATTAAAAACCTCATTTGAAACGGAAAATCATCTCTAAGTTTAATATATCCATGCCTATTTTCCAACAACTCTAAAAATACTCCATTGTCAGCTCTTAAACCGTCACTGGTTTCCCTTTCTAGACTTTGCCAAGTCATTCCCCCAGGGTCTGTGCAAGAGATGGCCCAACCTACATCAAATGCTCGCCCCCTTATTTCATTGCCATTTATATCACTTCATATGGGCTTAAGGGTGCAAATCCCCCAGATAAAAGACAGTTCTCAGTCGCATGCTGCTGTCCTGGGAAGTATGAATTTTGGATAAGGAGAAAGATAAAATGTCACCCAGAGCAACCTGATTCTGAAGGACTGCCTGCAAAAGGAAGAGTGGCCAAAAAGATGACCCAGAATGACCTGCTTCTTCTCTCTGTGTCAGGACTCACTGGCTTAAAATCACTGGATATTTTGGGAAACCCTTTCTGTTGTCATTTGATATGTTTAGTGTCTAAGGGCAAGGGGAAGGCTTTTGAATATGGAAAAGAATGCAGACTTGTTCTATGATTAATATTTGGTGCATTACAGTCGTAAATGTTCAAACCTACACTATTTCTAATTTTTTTAGATAAATACAATTTTGAAAAAGACTTTATTTGTTTATTTTTAGAGACAGGGGAAGGAAAGGAGAGGAGAGAAACATCAATGTGTGGTCGCCTCTCACATACCCACTCCTGGGGATCTAGCCCTCAACCCAGGCATGTGCCCTGATGGGGAATCAAACTAGCAACCCTTTGGTTCACAAGCCCATGTTCAATCCACTGAACTACACCAGGCAAGGCCACTTTACTCTATTTTTGTCCTTCAATTACAGTTGTCCCACATTCCCCTCCCCCTACTTGCTCTCCCTTGCCCACCTGCCTCCCCACAGTCAATCCCTACCCCATTGTCTGTGCCCATGGGTCCTCTATACGTGTTCCTTCACTTGCCCCTTCCCATTCTTCTCCTCATTTATCCCCCTCTCTCCTCCCTTCTGGTCACTGTTACTTTGTTCTTTATTTCCATGTCTCTGGTTCTATTTTGCTTGTTTGTTGTGTTGATTAGGTTCCACTTATAGGTGAGATCATATGTCTCACCTATTTGTCTTTCACCACTTGGCTTATTTCACTTAGCATAATGCTCTCTAGTACCATCCATGCTGTCGCAAACGTAGGAGTTCCTTCTTTCTTTCTGCTGTGTAGTATTTCCTTCTGTAAATGAACCCCAGTTTTTTGATCCACTCACCTACTGCTGGGCACTTAGGCTGCTTCCAGCACTTGGCTATTGTAAATAATGTTGCTATGGTTATTCTTAAGGTTTTCAATCAAATAGTAAAATAAGGTTTTAAAACAAATAGTATTCAAAATACAAATAGTATTTTTCTGATAAATTAGCAACTTTTGAAAGAATCCTTTCATTAAATAGGGTGTCATCATGAACACCTAAGCCATTGGTGATATTTATTCTCTTAGACATTTCAAATGGCAATTACAGATCTATCTACCTGCAACCTCTTTAGTGGGAGGAGAGGAGGGCGCTGGTTAGGTCGTGCAGCTGGAGTGCAGAGCAGATGTCTGAACTCCATTGCTCCTGCAGACTCCTTGCTTTAACCACCTACCCACAGCACCTAGAAATCCCAGGTGTATTGCTCATTTGCAATCTTCTTTTTTTAAAATATACTTTACTGATTATGCTATTACAGTTGTCCCATTTCCCCCCCCTTCACTCCTCTCAGTCCTGCTCACCTCCTCCCACCCACATTCCCCCCCTTTAGTTCATGTCCATGGGTCATACATATAAGTCCTTTGGCTTCTACTTTTCCTATACTTTTCTTACCCTCCCCCTGTCTATTTCCTACCTACCATTTATGCTATTTATTCTCTGTAACTTTCTCCCCTCTCTCCCCCACCCACTCTCCTGTTGATAATCCTCCATGTGATCTCCATTTCTGTGGTTCTGTTCCTGTTCTAGTAGTTTGCTTTTTTTGTTTGTTTGTTTCAGGTGTGGCTGTCAATAATTGTGTGTTTGCTTTCATTTTACTGTACCTGTTTTTTATCTTCTTTTTCTTAGATAAGTCCTTTTAACATTTCATATAATAAGGGCTTGGTGATGATGAACTCCTTGAACTTGACCTTATCTGGGAAGCACTTTATCTGCCCTTCCATTCTAAATGATAGCTCTGCTGGATAGAGTAATCTTGGATGTAAGTCCTTGCCTTTCATGACTTGGAATACTTCTTTCCAGCCCCTTCTTGCCTGTAAGGTCTCTTTTGAGAAATCAGCTGACAGTCTTATGGGAACTCCTTTGTAGGTAACTGTCTCCTTTTCTCTTGCTGCTTTTAAGATTCTCTCCTTCATTTTTATCTTGGGTAACGTAATTATGATGTGCTTTGGTGTGTTCTTCCTTGGGTCCAACTTCTTTGGGACTCTCTGAGCTTCCTGGACTTCCTGGAAGTCTATTTCCTTTGCCAGATTGGGGAAGTTCTCCTTTATTATTTGTTCAAATAATTTTTCCACTTGTTGCTCTTTCTTTTCCCTTTCTGGTACCTCTGTAATTTGGACGTTGGAATGTTTAAAGGTGTCCTGGAGGCTCCTAAGCCTCTCCTTATTTTTTTTAATTCTCGTTTCTTCATTCTATTCTGGTTGAATGTTTCTTTCTTCCTTCTGGTCCACACCGTTGATTTCAGTCCCAGTTTCCTTCCCATCACTATTGGTTCCCTGTACATTTTCCTTTCACTTAGCATAACCGTCATTTTTTCATCTAATTTATGACCAAATTCAACAACTCTGTGAGCATTGTGATTACCAGTGCTTTGAACTGTGCATCTAATAGGTTGGCTATCTCTTCGTCTCTTAATTGTATTTGCTGTGGAGCTTTGATCTATTCTTTTGTCTGGGTTATTTTTCTGTCTTGAGGGACAGAGCCTTAGGTATTGGCGGGGACAACCCACGTTGCTGTGTTGTGACGCTGTATGTGGGGGAGGGCCTGAGAGGAAACAATGCTGCTTGCTCCACTCTCTGGCAGCTTTCAGTCATTTCCCCCACTTCCCCCAAGTAAACTGGGCCCTTCTGATGCTGGCTCCTGGGTGGGTGGGCTTTTGTATGTTCTAGGACCCTGTGGGTCTCTCCAACAGACTCTCCTGTGAGGCTGGGAGGCTGCTTGCTGTCTCAACCCTCACAGATGTTTTCAGTCAGTGGTTTGAGGCTTTATTTCCCTGCGCTGGGGCCCTGGGTTGTGCTGGAGTTCTGGGTTGTGTGGTCTGTCTCGGTCCCCAATTGTTCCTCCCAGTTTATCTGCGTGCGAATGTAGGATGGCCCACTCCACCAGCCACCACTGCAGCCTTGCTTGCCCCGCTCCACAATCCAGCACTGGGTCCGCCAGCTGCCACCTTGCCTGCCCTGATCTTCCAGCCACCGCCTTGTGGTGACTCCTCTCCGTGTGCACATCTTCCCCCCTCCTACCAGTCTGGACGAGTGTGTCTTCTTTAACTCCTTGGCGATCAGACTTCCATACAGTTTGATTTTCTGTCAGTTCTGGTTGTTTTTAAATTGTTGTTGTCCTTCTTTCGGTTGTGTAACAGGTACAGCCAAGAAGGAGGGCCCCGAACAGGGATTTGGAATTGGGCCCAGAACTCAGGGTGTCCAGGATATATTAGAAAGATATATACGATGTGTTCACCCCTCCCCCACTACAGGTGTGAGTTGGGGGATGGGACACATGGAGCAGGGCCATTCATAGCTGTTTTGCATAGCAACAGCTTTGCAGTTAACCTCGGGCATGGTCATTTAACATATCTATAACCTTTAATCTGTTTCATAGATATGTTAAATAGCTGTAGCCTGACTTTGAGTCTGGGAGAAGGGAGTGACTTCCAGGGAAGATGGGAGGCAACTCCCCTTGGTTACAGTGCCCACATGAGAGCTTGGAGATGACTGGCTCCAGGCCATGCCTGCCCAGACCCACTATGGCAACCCAGTAAAGCTGGAAGGATACAGGAGTGCTGGCAAGTGTGGCCGATTGTGGGAAGAGTCAGAAATGGGGCTGCAGAGGAAGATTGGTGCAAGGATTTAAACGGAGATGCAGCAGCCATTAAGGAGAGAACCACACTTCTTTGGCAGAGCGGAGACCTCCCGCAGCCTTGGTGAAGAGAGGAACGTGGCTGCCAGGAGCCGAAATCACAGACTTCTACTTCTTTTCCTGAGACACGGTACCCCAGATAAGGGCAGAGGGAGGAGGAAGGACTGTGTGCGTCCATGGGTATCCTAAAGGACTTTGATATTTTAATGAACACATTAGGTCACTACTTTAAGTCTGTATAGCCTTAAATAAACATTTCATTTCCTTTCCACAAATCTCTGGCATTGAGCCTTTCCTTTGGTGGCAGACAAACGAACCTAGTGGGGGGTACTTTTGGTAATAGTATATCATACCCCCTTTGGCCCCTTGGCCCCTGTTCTGTAACAGTTGTGCGAGGAGGCACAGTATGTCTACTTATGCCTCCATCTTGGCGGGAAGTCCCTTATTTGCAGTGTTCTGAATGAACCTATGTGCTCATCCATCTGCTCTTAAAAACTCTACATGGAGGTACTACTGTGTTCCTTATTGGCCTGGGAGTCCTCTAAGAATCCGGTGTCCTCCACAACTTTTTCTATCCACTTGCAAAGAAAAACAACAAATGGTAGAGGTAGTGTCATCAGGATGCAGAGCCAAAGGAGGTATTTGCTGTGGCTCCTTACTCTCCAAGCTCCTAGTCTTTCCTCTGTCCTTGAACCTACCAAGCTCCCTCTTACTATAGGTGTCTTCTCTAATATCTTTGAAAGGCTGGCTCTTTAGCTTCCTGACTCAGTTCATTGTCACCTCTTCTGATAAATCTTTCCTGGCCCATCTCTCTAAGGTTGTCATCTGCTTGCCTGCCACTTTATCAGGTCACTATCTTTAATCTTTAAGTTTTTCATGGTCCTTATAACTCTGAGGTGTTTCTTTTCTTTTTTAATCCTCACCCCAGGATATGTTTATTGATTTTTTAGAGGAAGAGGAAGGGATAAGGGGGGGAGAGAGAAGGAGAAAGAGAGAGAGATCCATTGGTTGCCTCCTGTGCATGCCTAGACCGGGACAACACTCCAGGCAACTGAGCCACCCTGCCAGGGCTGTGGTTATTTCTTTATCTGTTTACTTGTTTGTTATTTTAATTGCCTATCAGAAGGTAAACAGGAGGGTAGGGACCTAGCCTGTTTCTTATTGCAATGTAATGAATAAATAAATGAAGTTTCCTTTTAATAGGGGCACATCATTGGTTTGTTGCAAGTGTCTCATCCATGGCAGAGCCCAAATTCATGAGATCTGTAGCTATTAATATTATTTCCTAAATTTCAAAGAAATTTAAAATTATGCAGAGTACCAGAACTACCAGAGGGAAGGGGAGATGGTCAGCAGAGTAACCATAGAAGGACAGTCTGTGGGATCCAAGGACTATAAAGAATGGGGGGGCAGGTAGTGAGAGGGTGGGGGTGGGAAATGGTGAAGGTAGAGGTGAAAAAGGAATTGTGGAAAAGAGAAAAATATTGAAGCTGAGTGATAGGTACTTGGGGTTTCATAATACCATTCTGTCTACTTTGTTTCTTGATAAAAAGGTTTTTTAAAAAGCAACATAATTAGTTTTTAGTGAGAAATTAAAAATTTAGGTAGAAAATTTTGCAGAGTAATGGTGTAATAGAGTAAAATATTTATTTTTAAAAAAGTAAAGGTCTAGCAAAGCTACAATTAAGTAGAACCTCAATGTGAATGAACTCACATCCTTTCAACTATTTCCCTGAGGTAACTTGGAAATGGGGAGCCAGGGGTCTTCTGCCCCAAGAACTGGTCTGGCACCCAGATTTGGCTCTTTTCTTTCACTCTTCACTGAAAAAAGAAAAATTGAGCTCCCTGAACAGTCCCTTGGACTCTAGGATAGGAAAAATTATAGCTAGGCCAGGAATGTGCTTGCTGCCAGGAAACAAAAATGCTTTCAAATTGTCTGGGCAACTCTGAAAGGACAAAGGGCTGAAGAAAAGGGGCTTCCACTGACAAGCAGCTACAATTTCAGCCTCAAAAACAGAATAATGATAGTGTTCTTGAAGCAAGGTGAGTCTAAGAAAGCTACAAAGCCATAATGACAAGTTAGCATTAATTGTAACCCCAAAGCAGTATGACTTATACAAGCTTGTTGCCCAGCCCAGCTAGTGCTTTGAGGTTAATCGTGTTGTTTCTGATTCTTTTACTGTCTCCACAAGGAAGATGATGAGAACTCATGTCAGCTGAGGCAGAGATCAAACTCTGCCTGGAGTGACAGGACTGAGTGATGGTTCTGGCCTCCCAGAGTCCTGGGGCCACCGACTGCTCAGCTTCGGGGCAAGAGCAGGGGGACAGGAGACACTACGGGGGTCCGGAGCCTGGGGTGGAAGAACTGTACTGATTCGTCTCAAACCGGTGGGTAAAACAGGGGGGACCCGCAGGGGCGACCCCACTGAGGACCAGCGGGCCAGGAGGTGTGGGCTGGGAACGAAACCGGTCCGGCGGAGAAGCCCAGGCTCACTCGTGGCGATGGCTGTCGCGGGCAGGACGTCGAGAAGGCCCTGGGCGCGGAGCGGCCGCGGCGGGGCTCACCGGCAGTCTGCGGCGAGAGCTGCGGCTTTGCACGCCGTGCTGTGCTACCCGGCATTTCTCCCCATGCCTGTCTCTTTCCCGTTCCGCGTCCTCCGGTTCCGCCCGCCCCTCCCCATTTTCCCCACCCCCTCCTTTCCTCGCCTTCCGTTTTGCGTCTAAGCCTCCGCGGCATCCGGTTTGCGGGACTCTCGGGTTTCTCTGAGGACACGCCCACCATAGGCCGGGACGCAGCCGCCCGCCACGCTGTCCACGGCGAGGTTATTGCTACAGTCCTCTAAAAATCTTTTCTCTGGACTCGTTTCCGTCATACATTTCCAACTCATTCCTTCTACTGTTCTGTATTTCACTTATCGTTGCATGACATTCCTGACTTTTGTTGCCTTTTTACCCGCCTGGATTGCAAGCCCCTTGAAGGCAATTCCTAGTGACATTGGCCAGCTTCTTTGCACCACAAACCCAGAAAGGCTGGGAGTGTCCCGACCGAAGTGAACTGGTAACGGCTTGGAAAAGATAGGAGTAGGGATAAAACTGCAATGACGCGTTACACAGACTTGTACGTGCATTCCCACCAGAAGATACTAAAGGAAATCTACCCCTTACGGGAACCTGCTGTTTCCGCCCGGTTTCGAACCGGGGATCTTTCGCGTGTTAGGCGAACGTGATGACCACTACACTACGGAAACGGGCGTAAGGGACCCTTTTCCCGGATCTTATAAGGCTTAAATCGTGGTCACTACCCAAGGTTTCTGATCTTTCCTGCTAGTTCAGAACTTTCCGATATTATTCCGGAGGACGAGTACTGCGGTGTTCCTGGGTAATAATTTTTGTCAAACTGAAGAGTGCGACCCGTTAGTGGATCATGAAGTCAGTCACGTCCAGGAATAAAAA
>PVKM010015073.1:0-28295 GCA_004027735.1 Carollia perspicillata | reverse complement strand
CTTAAGTTGACGAGACTGCATTTCTTGATAATAAAAATATACCATCTTCTACAAATGTGGCCTGCAAACTTTAAATAATTCAGTTATTAATTGACCTGCATGCAGAGAATGTTGCTCCTCTCTGGTTTAGTTAATGTACCAAAAATCAGTCAACAAACATTTCCAGAGCATTCTCTGTGCTCTAGACACTGTGCTAGGCATTGTGCCGATTATAAAGAGGGTCGGTCTCCTGTCCTCAAAGAACTTTCAGACTACTCCCTTGCTCAGTTTTGCGTTATCTCTGGTTCCCTCTCCTCCCCTTGCACTCGGCACTCTCATGGATGCTGTCTGTACCCACACTCTTCATTTGCAGGACCGCATTGGCCCATGAGTTCTTTCACTTTCTACATCAGCTCATCAAGTTTCACACTCCGGTCAGGACCACCCTCATCTGCCTGCTCCTCTTCCAAGAGGTGCATTTTTAACTTAGTGCTCTCGCCACTGTTTTAACTCTCGCCACTGTTTTTAACTCTCGCCACTGTTTATAAGAGTGAGGACCCCCCGTTTACATTGATTTGTGTCTGCTTCTGTCATTGACTTTCTCTACACACATATTTCTGGGAAGGAATGGATCATAATCCTGCTTTTAGTTCTTTACATCTAAAAACCTTCGTTTTCCTCTCCCCCCACCTACCCCAGAAGACTCTTGTAGTACAAAATGACTCAGGGAAGGTGTTGTGTTAGTTACAATAGGCTTTTTCATCTAGGTTTTCACTAACGTCTTATCAAGGGAGAGCAAGAGTGAAACTAAGAGTATGTGGGTGGGGTGACTTGAAGAAGCTGAGTGGCGTGGGGACTCCTGAAAAAGGAAAGAGAGACTCACAGGAGAGGCGGGAGAGAGGGTTAGCTGCATGCTGTCTAGTTCCCAGTTTCTTCTAACATCTGGTCCCGAGTAATTAAAATGGCTCCTCTGTTCGGGGCCTAGTTTCATGAACTCTGCTGCTGGATATTTTTTTTGTAGTGAATATTTATTATCCCAACTGTAATCCTTCATTTAACATAATATAAAAATTGTAGAAAAAGAGAGTAATTAGTAATAAATCATCATCTCGCCCATTAGCAGTAAATAATGCCACTTTGTCAAAGTCATAATCAGCAAGCAGTCAGCTAGAGGTGATTATGTGTGCTACCCAACTGGAATCAGTCCAGAAACAAACCACAGCTCCTGTTTATTATCCTAATTATGCCTTCATATGATGCTGTCTTTCCCCTCCATAAACTTGATAACAATAAAAGAGTGACAATGAAAATTGACAGGATAAATGGACAAGAAGGGAAGCCTAAGAAACCTCTCACCCAGCCACCCACAAACCTCTCTAATTCTGAGGCTGAAAAGCCTATAAGACTTGAGGAGATTGCTGAAAAGAACAGGGGAACTGTTGAAGGAGTTAGACGCATGGCTATACAGAGTTTTCTTTCGTTCAGTAGTCTATTCATCAAATCAGAATACGAGTAGTCCTCACTTTGCACAATGGTATGTTAACTGAAATGTGTGGGTATTGGAACTGCGTCATCATTTTACATGGTTTGGTGGTAACTGAGATTGTTACAATGGAATTGTATGAAAGAGAGAACATGGTTCCCATAGGCACACAACTGAGTTAGCATGGTAGCAAGAACCGTCCGCAGTCTGTTGTGAAGTAACTTCTCTGACCCGCCTCCCCCAATCTTTGTTAACTTAAAATTTGTCAGACAGCAGCAGAGTTGATAGAAAAATGAATGCAAGAAGTTTAAGTGAGGCTTCCTATGACATCCTAGCCTATTATCTAGGATGGAAGATACTCATCAACTAGGCTGAATGATCCCTGATAGGAGGATGGATCTTCTGTGCTGGAGAACGTGAGTGAAGGGTAGGATGGGAGCTCAAAGACCTAGTTTGGAGATCAGAGTTAGATGGAAAAAACAGGTTGAAGGCTAGAGAAAAAGTGTTGATTATGGAATAGTTTGAGAAGGATAGGTGTTAGGTTTTATTTGAATGATTGATAAAATTTGCCTATGAAGCCATACTGTCTAGGACTTTGTTTACTGGGAGTTTTTTTGATTACTGCTTCAATTTCATTCGTTGCTTTTGGTCTATTCAGGTTTTCTGCTTCTTCCTGAGTCCATTTTGGAAGATCATATGTTTCTAGAAATTTATCCATTTCGCCTATGTTCTCCACTTTGTTGCTATATAGTTGTTCGTAGTTTTTCTAACAATCCTATGTATTTCTGTGGTATCAGTTGTTACTTCTCTTTCATTTCTGATTTTATTTATTTGAGTCTTTCCTCTTTTTTTCTTGATGAATCTGGTTAAACATTCATCAATTTTATTTATCTTTTCAGAGAACCAAATCTGGGATTCATTGACCTTTATGAATTGTTTGTTTTTAGTCTCTATGTCATTTATTTCTGCTCTGATCTTGATTATTTTCTTCCTTCTACTCTCCCTGGGCTTTATTTGTTGTTATTTTTCATTCCTTTTAGGTGCAGGACTAGGTTGTTTATTAGGGATTTTTCCATCTTTAGGCAGGCCTATCATGCTATGAACTTCCCTCTCAGGACTGCTTTCACTGTGTCCCGTAGGCTTTGGGTTCATGTGTGTTCATTTTCATTTGTTTCCATGCACTACTTGACTTCTTCTTCGATCACATTGTCGACCCATTCATTGTTTAATACCATATCATTTAGTCTCCGTATATTTGAATGTTCTTGAGGTTTTTTTGTTGAGGTTGATTACTAGTTTTGAGCCATTGTGATCTGAGAAAATGCTTGATGTGATTTCAATTTTATTGAATTTGTTAATACTTATTTTGTGTCCTACCATGTCTTTAAGAATGATCTGTGTGCACTTGAGAAGAATGGGTATTTTGTTGCTTTGGGATGAAACATTCTTTAAATGTCTATTAAGTCTCTTCGATCTAGTATATTGTTTAAGGTGGCTTGTTTCTTTGTTGATTTTTTTTTTTATCTCAAAGATCCATTCATTGGTGACAGTGGGGTGTTAAAATCCCCTACAATGACTGTATTGCTGTCAATCTCTTCCTTAAAGTCTTCAAAGACTTTCTTTATATATTTAGGTGCTCCTATATTGGGTGCATATATGTTTGTTTACAAGGGTTCTATCCTTTTGTTGGATTGATCCCTTTAGTATTATGTAGTGACCTTATTTGTCTCTTATTATGTATGGCCTTTGTTTTGGAGTCTATTTTGTCAGATAAAAGTATTGCTACCACAGCTTTTTTTAAAATCTCTACATCATATTAAAAAGCTTCTGAACAGATGAAGAAACAATCATCAATGACAAAGGAACCCACTGTATGGGAGAACATATTTGCCAATGATACATCAGACAAGGGTTTAATCTCCAAAATACATAAAGAACTTATATGAGTGAACACAAGGAAAACAAACAATCTAATCAAAAACTGGGCATAGGATCTGAATAGATACTTCTCAAAGTAGGATGTACAAGCGGCACATAGACATGAGAAAAAATGCTCAACATCACTAGCCATCAGAGAGATGCAAATTAAAACCATAATGGAAGAACATCTCATACCTGCCAAAATGGCTATCATTAATAAATCAACAACAACGAGTGCTGGCAAGGTTGTGGAGAAAAGGGAACCTTAGTGCACTATTGGTGGGAATACAGACTGGTACAGCCACTGTGGAAAACGGTATGGAATTTCCTCAAAAAAATTAAAAATGGAACTGCCTTTTGACCCAGTGATTCCACTGCTGGGAATATAGCCTAAGAATCCTCAAACACTAATTCAAAAGAAATATGTACCCCTATGTTCATAGCAGCACTATTTATAATAGCCAAGATTTGGAAACAATCTAAGTGCCCATCAGTACATGAGTGGATACAAACAACTGTAGTACATTTACACAATGGAATACTACACAGCATTAAAAAATAAGGAATTCTTACCTTTTGCAACAGCATGGATAGAACTGGAGATTACTATGCTAAGTGAAATAAGCCAGTCTGTGAAAGACAAATACCATATGACCTCACTTATAAATGGAATCTAATGAACAAAATAAACTAAGGAGCAAAATAGAACCAGAGGCATAGAAACACAGAACAGACTGACAGCTGTAAGAAAGGAGGGGGGAAGTAGGGACCCATTGAAAGAAGGTGAAAGGATTAGTCAGAGAACATATATGAAGGACCCATGGACATGGACAACAGTGTAAGGATTGACTGTGGGAGTGGGGGGTGGGCTGGGTGGAGGAGGGCAAAGGGGGAAAATTGGGACCACTGTAATAGCATAAACAATAAAATATTTAAATTAAAAGTGTTGGTTATGGCAACTAATATGGGAGTTCTAGCTCAGGAAAATGAGGACGTATCCTAGAACCAGGAGAAGACGGGTCAAGGATTCGTGTGGGAAAGGCTGGGGAATCCTCTGAATTAGTTGGGCAGTGACTCTGATATTAGGATTTCTGGCCTGTTGTGGAGAGTGCCTTGGAGCATTCCCCCAGCTTAAACGAACCCCTCAGCTGGCCATAGTGGCTGGCTCCATGGTACATTTTTAACAAGGTGACTCTTCTCTCTGGTCACATGGATTGGTCCCAGGGTATACCTCTCACCCAAGCTGGACTTCAGCCCCTTCCCTAGGGATTTGGAATTGCAAATGACAGAGAGACCGTCAGATTCCTACTGGGGAGATGAATCACTGAAAGCTTTTTTTGTTGTGTGGTGGGTGGTCCTTCCCTGCTACATGCTCCCAAGAGGCAGAGTATGACTGTTTAGCTTCATTCTTTGGTCTACAACACACAGATGAAAGCAGAAATAAAAGATAGATTCTTTGGGATATTTATTTAGTTCCTGAATTCACCCTTTTCTTCTGCCTTGAATTTCTGTAAGCTATTCCTATATTCTTATGATAAATTCAATTTTTTGGTTTGAACTAGTCTGAATAGGTTTCTATTACTTGTGATTAAACAACCGTAATGTATGACAAGAGTCTAAAGGATATAGGATAAGTATAATGAGAACTAATGTTGATTGGGAGAAAAGCAGGTTTGATGAATAAGAGAATCACAGTGACCCTCCTTCTGAACTGAGGGCTGAGTCTAGGGCAGTGGCCAGAAGGTTCATAAAAACCTCCAGTGACTGAAAATAGCTTCAGTGCTCCAAGCTGATGCCCTGCTGAGTGATGGCAGGTTTACCTGTGATGAACCTCAGCTGCACAAAGTCAATACTCCGCAGTTCGAAAATCTCACCAAACAAGACTTCCCATCTCCTACTCTATGCTTAAGCCTCACCATCAGCCCTTTGCTGCCTCACATTCTATATGCCAGTCAACCTTCCACTAAGTTTCTTCCAGTTTCTTTAGTGGACCACATGGTTCACAGCCCCTGTGTCTCCCATATATAATCTTTTCTTTTTGCTTGGAAAGCCCTGCTTCTTCTTACCTTCTTCAGTTGGTCATGTCCTAAGTGACTGCCCAGGCATCTCTTTTTTAGGTGCCTTCCCTAAAGCCTGCAATCAGAGTAAATCTCCTCTCCCTTATCCCACACACTGTCCTATCTTCTTGTTTTCATGCCTTCCTAACAGACTCAGAGTGCCTTCAAGGCAGAGCGAGTCTTCATCATCTCTATTTTCTCAGTGTGAACATAGTTCCAAAACTACATTATATGCTCAGTAAATAGTATTGACCCAACTTAATGCTGAGTAAATATTATTGACCCAACTTAATACACAGATGGAGACTGTGAATGAATGGTGTAAGTGTGCTGACGCAGACTTGCTGAGGAACATGCATGTCCAGGGAGTGGGGGATGAGAAAAAGTGGTAACTAAAGAAGTATGGTTGTTTTGAAGATATCTACTCTTTCCCTATATACCTATATCTGTATCTGTCTCTCTATATGGATATATAGATACATATAGCTACATGTAGATACATACATATCTGTATCTCTATATCTCTGTATAGATATCTATATTGATATATAGATATATAAAACATCTATACCTATATATAGCTATAAAACATCTATATATCTAGATATAAAAATCTATATATAGATATAAAAATATCTATATATAGGTATAAAATATATAGATATAGATATAGATATAGATATAGATATAGATATAGATATAGATATAGATATAGATAGATATTTTTACCTATTCTTGTTATGGAAGTAGAAAGTCCCTCAGGTAAAAGTCACAAGAACCTAGGCTGGAGTAACCTTCATTTTGGAGGATGCTCTGGATGACCTATAAATAACACAGACACAAAGCTAGGATTTGAAGGAAATTGGATTTTTCTGATGCCCATCGTGCTGCAATGTCCAAATCTGAATCTCTCTTCAACCTCTGAGTGTCATTACTACATTATCAATTGTCTAATGGACGGTGTTCACTTGGATGTTTCCATAACTTCAAACTCAGTGAGTATAAAACTAACTCACAAAAATCCCTCCCATCCCAGCTCCTTCTCCAACCTTGTTAACGTATCAGCATTCTCATTCGCCCCATCTCGAATGCTGCAATTTTTTCCCATAGCAACTGATTGACCTGAGTCTTCTCCACTCTTTGTTTGCCATGTCTTTTTGACCCATTTTCTCTTTCTATTTCACTGTCACCATCCTTCTTCTGCCCTAGACTATTACAATAATACGAAAGTCCAACCTGAAGGCATTTTGCTGTACGATCTATCCTATATGCTATCACAACCAATTTAGTCTTCCCTTCTCACCATGCTAATTGCCAGGTAAAACATCAGGAGAACGTAGCGCAGTGCTATTCAAAAAGTCTGTAAGTTAATTTAGAATTTAAAACTGTACTGCAAGTGGGAATTCTGACCATAATATTGAGCATATGAATTGCTCTAATACCTATATTATTATACAGGAAAAATTATTTTATAGATTGCTAGATGCTTTGCATTGCTCGAAGTTTTTTCTCTATTGTATTTCTTGATGTAGTTGAAGCTATATAAGGAGAAAAATAATAATCATTCATATTAAATGGGGCAAGTGAGATACTTAAAATACAATATGTTCATTTGTCTATTCCACACATATTCATTTAGTATTTAACTGTGTGCATAGTGTTGGGCTATGGGATGTGTCAAGAGAGAGGAATTGAATGAGGAGATATAAAGAGAATGTGATCCTGCTATGGACCAAATAGTTTGTTCTCCCTGCTCCATGCCAAATTCATAAATTGAAATCCTAACCCCCAGTGTGATGGTATCGGGAAGTGGGGCCTTTTGTAGGTAATTACTTCATGAAGGTAGAGTCCTCATAAGGACGATTAGTGTCCTTACCAGATGAGACATCAAAAAGTTTGCTTTGTCTGCTCTCTGCCATGTGAGGATGCAGCAAGAAGACAGCCATCTACAAGGCTAGAAGCTGACCTTCACCGGACATCTGATACTCACCTGCGTGTGTATGTACCACCTCCACATACTCTATTGGTTCTGTATTTGGTAAAACCCTGACTGATATACCCCATCTTTTAAAGAGCCCTTCAGTAGAAAGAAGTGTTTGGAAGGTATTAGGGAATACTTTTTTTGTTTGTTTTTCAAATAATTCAAGGAGGGGAGATATAGGATCTGTCTCTGATTTTGGTCTGCCGAGCATGCTTTTATTTTTCTTCCCTTTTCTGGTAATTTATTTCCTCTGTCTTATGGGGAATCTTGTCCCTGTCTCTGAATGGAGCTGACCTATTTTCACTCCAGGGGTTGAAACTTGATCCCGGCTAGCCAATCAGAAAAACATGTCTCATTGGCCACCATGATTGGTTTAGGGATGGACATGTGACTGAAGCTGGGCCAATAAGATTCCCTGTGGGACTTGTGCTTCAACTCTCAGGAATGCAACATTTTATTATACAATTTGCTAGCTAAAAGAGCAAAGTAAGATTAGAGCTGTGGATGGGGAAATTTCTTCTTTCTGTTATAGAGCCTGATCAAGAATAAAATCCATAAAGAGGAGCAGAGGCAGATTACTGATGCCATCATTTCAACCTCTGGATCTAGCTATGTGCCCTGAATTTCTCTTACGTGTCCCAGGAAAGTCACTCATATCTTTTTTTTTTTTTTTTAGTTTGTCTGTTTAAGATGGTTTGACCTGTGTTTTCTGCTATGTGCCACTGAGTTTTGACTAACGGAGGAATTGAGCAGGAAACCAGTGAAGAGTTAGAAAAAATTATAATTATAGAGGGGGCTGAAACAAAACAAAAACTATTGTGTTTGGAGACACAAGGAAAACATTATAGCACAAAACACAAAGCATTGAAATCATTCCTCAGTAAAGTGGTGTTTTTGTTACTGATTGAGGTGGTCAGTAGTTAAAAGCAGCTTTTCAGAGCTTCAGTTGTGATTTAAAGAATGCATGTAGGAAAAGTAGTTTTGTAATTTTAAAACTAAGATGACATTTACATATAAATAATTTATTGAGTAGTGTGAATTATTCTTAGTCCTGTATCACATGATGAATACCCTAGTTGATTTAAAAAATTCTGTTATTGAAGATGTTGATAAATAGGGCAGCAATTCTTGGTCAGGTTGGGTATCCTCATTTTAGATACTAGGCATCTCCAATGATCATTTCTTTAACACTTAGTCTTGGATTGTTAAGAATTTATGCTTTTATTGATGAGTGCAAGAAGAAGCTCAGAGCTAGTATGGCAGACCGGTAGAGAGTTAGCATTTGCTGCACGACAGTGTGATAAGTGCTATTTTAGAAGTAGGTACAAGAAAACTGACAGCAAAGAGCAGAGATATCTAGACCGGGGTGGGGGTTTTGAAGGATTTCTGGGGACTGAGATGTGAACTGACTTTGGAGGATGAGTGAGAGTCAACTAGATGTTGGAGGGGCTGACGGCATGCCAGGTATCACAAATGCAGATGCTTGGGAGATCTTAGGCAGCTCAGAATAGGGGAAATCCAATGTACACGTGGGAGAGGTGCAAGGTGGGGGCAGAAAGATAGGGAGGGAGCAACCACTAGGGGTTTTGTGTGTTAAGCTTCAGAATTTGAACCTTGGCAGATATTTATGGGGTACGCATTGAAGGGTTTTTAAACAGAAATAGTGACCATTTATTTAAATTACCCAAGACATTTGTTTTAAAGCCACGACCACACCTGGGGCTAGTCATCATTGCATGATGAAGAAGGAAATGAGCAATCGCTCCAATCTGTAGGGTGTTGTAGGGAGAGCCTTAACTACCTGTGAGGCTTGGATCAACAGGGTTCCCAAGGAGTGACTGAGACATTGTTCTCCTGGGGCTTAACCAAAGGCCTTCAGCAGGAAGGCAGCAATTTGGGAGAAGGAGGCTTTATACCGGAGGGCAGTTACTGATTCACATTTATGTGCGTGGAGTCCCAGCTGTGGCCTTGACATTGATCTTCTGTACTCCTGGATCTAAAATAAATTCAGAAATACAGTCCTTTGGAATGAAAGCAAAAATAAGGGTGAGAAAGAAAAGGGAAATACAGAAAAGAATTAATTTCACTTTAGTGAGAAATCCCCAGCAGGGTATTCTTTTAAGTGGCATGTATTCTGTTCTATTTCATTAATTTTAAAAGGAGGACCACTAGAAATGACTTATCTGAATAACCCAAAAGATTCAGATCAGCTCGTCAACTAATGGGACCCAGGTCACCTTTTACATGAATGATGCATGAGTAGATGATAGATACAAAGAGGCTTGCTAAGTCTGCTGATGTCTAGTGTCTAAGAAATTGAGGGGTTTTAGTCAAATGAATAAAGATTCTTCCATTGTAGTGATTTGCTGTGTTTTGGAAGATTAACTAGTATATACTTCTGCTAGCAGTCCATTTTTCTGTTTTGACAAAGAGAAAAATTAAAGAGAGGTTGGTGTGTACACATACTAGAAAGATGGGGATTTATAGAACTGCACTATTTTACTGTTTCTGAACGACCCTGTTTTATGGAAAAGAGACCTGTGACCTTATTTGCATTTCAAATATTCCTGGAGTAGAATAGTGAAGATCAATGAATTGATTGTCAGAGAGACAGTATGAGTGACGAATTTCTTAGTAAGGAAAAAAGAAATACAAAGGAGAAAGGTAGTAAGGTCTTCCCAATTCAGAAGTAATGGAACAAAAAGGTCTCAGCTCTATTATTGGTCTCATTTGTCTAAAATTCTAATAATCTGTGAGGATAAGAAGAAAAATGCTGACCTCAAAAATGTGGTTAAATATTTTCTCACTGCAAAATTATGTGACACTTGAGTATTTTGGGGCATGGGCTACATTTTGGGGCATGGGCTACATTTCTCTTTATCTGGGGGACAATTTGAGAGGCGATGAAAAGTAATAGAAAATGGGTTGTGTCTGGAACATGAAAACCACCCTTCCAGAAACACAGACCTCAACCATTCAAGGCCAGAGGATGGGCTTCTTTTTGGAATGATTATTTATAGAAATATTTATTATGTCAGAGGAAATCCTACACTATACCGAGGAATGTATATGAGTTCTATGTCTCTAACAAAATAATCACTTCAGCATGTAATTGTCCAAAGCTGAACAGTTTAAAAACAATAATTGTTAACAACCATTGACAGGGTTAGGGTATCTTGAATAGCATCATGTGTGGGAGATCAGTGTCCAGTCCTCTTGGAGCTGCAGTAAGGTTGGTGCGGCAACTTTTCATGGTCCACCTCTATTTGGAGATGAAGATCTGGTCTGGACACCTTAGTGTCAGTTCACTACATTTCACTGCCCACCTTGGATGGAAAGAGCTTGAGATAGGGATCTAGCTTAAGTCATGGTCAAGCCTAATGGTTTGCAGGTTTAGCAGGGACTTGGTGAGAAGAATGGAAGATTGTTGGCCTAGAGGTTTGGGGAATAGGACTATGGTTAGAAATCGTAGAATGAACCCAAAGTTAGAGAATTTGTCTGTTTTGTGTTCTGTACTGATCTCATTGATTTGGGTGGAATTATGTCCTCCCAAAAGATACGTCCAAGTCCAATTCATGGTATCTGTGAATATGACCTTATTTGGAAATAGGGTCTTTGCAATGAATGTAGCCAAGGATCATAGTGGGCCCTAAATCTAATGACTTGGGTCCTTATAGGGGAAATAAAAATGAGATTTAAGACAGAGAAACACACAGGAGACAAGGCCATGTGAAGTCAGAGGCAGGGATCGGTATTAAGCTGCCATAGCTGTGCAACATCTGGAATTACTAAGAGCTGGAGGAGTCAAGGAACCTTTGGAAATGACATGTCCTAGCTGACCTCTTGATTTCAGAAATCTCCAAAAAAGGCCCCACCATCTCTGGAACTGTGAGAAAATAAAATCCTGTTGTTTTAAGTCACCAAATTTGTTCTAATTTGTTACAGCAGCCCCAGAAAACTTAAACACTCACAAAATGACCCTCACTCTGGAGACTCTAATTATGAGCTCATGCCAACTGGGTTCAAGGCCAAAGAGGGGGCTATGGTGTTGCTGGGTTCACTGATTCTGACACTAAAAGGGAAACGGGACCACTGCTACAGAGGGAGACAAGGAGGAGGGTGGACACCCAGTGGTAAAAGTTAAAGGAAAACTCAATCACTTGTACAAATAGAACCTCCAGTGACACAGAGCCCTCAGGAGTAAAACTCTGGGTTATTCCTTGAGGTCAAGAATTCCTAATTGAGATGAAGAAGTACAAACTGGCAGTTATACAATAGTCACGGGAATGTAAGTTCAGCATGGGGAATATAATCACTTATATTATAAT
The DNA here is from genome assembly GCA_004027735.1 of Carollia perspicillata. NCBI lineage: Eukaryota > Metazoa > Chordata > Mammalia > Chiroptera > Phyllostomidae > Carollia > Carollia perspicillata. The sequence goes on along the minus strand of PVKM010015073.1, from coordinate 16,547 downwards.
AAGTATGTATGGTATTGGGGGATGTTTGTTAAGTATATGATTGCCTAACTACTATGCTGTACACCTGAAGCTGATACAAAATAATATTGAATGTAAACTATAACTGAAGATAAGGTAAATAAAAGAATCCCTAACTGAGGTTCTGGTTCAAGGCAAAGGAACCTTAGAGTATGTAGGACGATTTGGAAACACCACCTATTGATTCAGCTAGTCTTTCTGATAAATTTGTATACATTTTCCCCTCCTTTTATTTTTTTTCTGTTTTCTCCATTATGTTTATAGGGTGAATTTGTGGGAGTTAGCTTAACACCTTGGTTTAGAGGCTACAGAATATCAGGAGAAGGTCACGAAGGAACTAGTGTAAGAACAGACGTGCAGGTGTCTTGCACATGGAGCTGGTGCAGGAATGGATGAGACCTTGGGTCTTTGGGTCCCCCCACTACTTTGGGAATAAGGCAGACACTGAATGATTGTATAAGGAATAGATACATTGTGTTAAATGACAGTTTTTTTAAAAAAAGCAGATGCCTGGATGGAAGGATGTAGGTTGATACTGAATAGCTTAAAAAATAGACATTTTTTTAAGTTAAAGGAAATGTGTTTAAAGAATGTGTTTAAAGTATGCATTAGTCGTAAGTACAATACTTATAAAGTTTTAAACTATAATACTCTCTCAAGGTAAAACATTACCCCTTCCTCAGGAGATAAACACTCTCCTGAATTTTGTTGTTATTACTCCCTTGCTTCTTTAAATTTTTTCCCTTGAGTCTTAAAAAAATGGTTCTAGTACATATCCAGGTATGTCTAAGCAATATAATGTTAGGTGCTTTAACACCGAGCATCTGAAGTCTCTCTCTCTGTGTAGGAGATTCACTACCTTAGGCGTCTTGGTGTGTGGAGGGGGGTGGCTGGGCCTGCTGCCCACAGCGGAAGCTGAGCACTTTCCCAGTGTCTCTTGCACGTGGGACAAAGGAACATGACCCTAGCTCCACCAATCAGACTCATCCACCCAGAGCTGGAATCTAGAGCTAGAAAGTGCCAATAAGCAACAGCCATGAGGACACCTGGAGGCAGCAGCGGCCCCCATCCAGTTTTGAGAGGGGGCATGCCGAGGGCTCTGGTCAGTGTCCCATGTTGGTGGCTTTGGAGATATAAGCTGTAGTGTCTGTGCCCAGTGACGTTTCCCGGGCTAGCTCTGCTGCCTAAGTTCTCGGCTTACTCCCTGGCTTGGTTGTCAGATTCATCTTGTTATTCTGTGAGCCTCCTAATGTTTCATTAATATAAGTTCTTTTTCTCTTTAAATAAGCCAAAGTTAGTTTCCTTGCCTGCAAGAATCTGACTGATACAGTGCCACTTAGGGTTCTTACTCTCTCTTAAAATACGTAGTTTTATTTGATACATACCAAAGAATGTGTTTAAAGTATTCATTAGTCGTAAGTACAATACTTATAAAGTTTTAAACTATAATACTCTCTCAAGGTAAAACATTACCCCTTCCTCAGGAGATAAACACTCTCCTGAATTTTGTTGTTATTACTCCCTTGCTTCTTTAAATTTTTTCCCTTGAGTCTTAAAAAAAATGGTTCTAGTACATATCCAGGTATGTCTAAGCAATATAATCCTTCATTTTGCTTGTTTCTGAGTCTTATCAAAATAGTGCCAGTTTTATATATGAGATCTGTCTGGAAAAGTCCAACTATTGTTAATGTAACAAGAATGGTTTGTGCAGTATCAATGTAACCTGGCAGCCAAGGAGAGTGGACTGGAATATGCACATGTGAACAATGATGACTTCACTGTACTAGTCAGGTAGATGCCATTGAGTGAACATGCGTACTGAGTGGCCATCAAATTAAAAATAACTGAGCAGAGCAACAAATCTGCTTCAAATTTTGCATTAAGCTTGAACATTGCTCTGTAGAAACTATTCTGATGATTCAGAAGGCTGTAGCTATGGGCAACTGGCGACTGATGGCTTCATCATGGCAATGCACCTGCTCATGCATCACATCTCATGCAGAGGTTTTTGGTTAAATATCAAATCACCCAGGTGACTCAGCCCTGCTGCAGCCCAGATTTGGTGCCCTGTGACTTCTGGCTTTTCCCAAAATAAAAATCACCTATAAAAAGAAAGAGATTTCAGACCATTGATGATATTCAAGAAAATACAATAGGACAGCTGATGGCAAATGGGAGAACTGTGTGAGGTCCCAAGGTGCCTACTTTGGAGGTGCCTCCTGTGTACAATGTTTCTTGTATCTTGTATCTTCTTCAATAACTGTCTCCATTTTTCATACTACATGGCTGGATACCTTCTGGACAGACTTCATATGGTCTCCTGGTCTGCCAATTTTCTTTTAAACTGAAGACTAGTTTATACATCTAGGTAATAAGAGAATGAAATTAATGATATATCTGTCTTTGGACTTTTAAAATATTCATCAAATGCTGAGGTAGAGAATTTTCTTTATTACAAATTCTCCACCGGAATTGCTTATGTGAAAATCTGACAGACCTGGGAAAGACCCACAGGTGGCAGGGGCTGCCTCGTGCTTTCTCCGTGAGCAGCAGGTGCACGGTACTGCTGGGGCGTCTGGGTCTCTGGAGGGGTTGTGAGAGGCTGGCTGGAGGAAATGGGGGTGGAGAAAGGTGACAGTGGGGACAGTGCTGTATCAGCAAGAGAGGACGAGAGACAGAATAGCCGTGGCCCCTGGGTCCCAGGCTGTACGTGTGCATGTGTATGTGTGTGCATGTGGGGGGGTTTGAGAGACTGAGAGGCTCTGGGGAAATTTTAGGTTGTATAATATCTGGAGAAAAGAGGAAAGGAATTTGAAGTGTTTTGTGAATCATACATTTAATTTTCTCTAACACTCTTTAAAAGATGAACACCAAGTTTGGATTGCCAATATGTGGCTTCCACAATAAATGTGCAGGGTAGGTAAACCATGCGTTATTGTCTTGGTGTTATAGGAAACAGAAAGGCAAGGAGTTTAAGTAATTTGCCCACGTTGACATAACTCCTATAAGGCCTCCTGGCTGCAAGTTATGACCCCAGTGTATTGGTTCGTTAGGGCTGCTTTGACAAAGAACCATGAACCAAGTGGCTTAAATGATGGAAATTGTTTGTCTTGAAGGCCTGGAGGCTAGAAGTCCAAAAGCAAGCCGTCAGCAGAGCCATCTCCCTTTGAGGGGCCAAGAAGGGCTCTGTTCCAGGCCCCTCCTGGAGGTTTTGGTGGTTGCTTGGCTTGTGGCAGCACCCTCCCGCCTCCACGCGGTTCTCTCTGTGCGCACCTCTATCTCTGGTGTTCCTGATGTTAGCTGTGATTCCCCGCTGCCTCTCTCATTGTCCCTCGTGTCTTTTATTGGCTCCCAGATGCTTGGTTTCCCCTGGAGGTCCGGCACAGAGTTTGGAGGCCTCTCCAATGTCTGGATCTCAACATCCCCGCCCCTGAGAGTGGGGAGAGGTTCCTCTGTGCTTCCAGTGCCCTACAGAAGCTGCAGGTACTCCCAACAGCCCCGCTGACTGACTCCCTTTTAAAATGCCAGAACCATTAAGTACAGTGAATTCATTCTACTACAGAAGAGTGGGTTGCAGTCAGCAGGAGTAAAAGCCACACCACTTATTGGTCTAAAAAGGCGTTTAGCAGCTACAAATAACCCGCTGGATTAATGGAATCAACAGTCTTAAGGTCTCCAGATGTAAAGGGGCCATTTATTCGACATCCATTCATTTATTCAACAAGCCGTGGTGCCGGTTTGGGTCGAGCTCATTCTGAATTGAGGCTGCTGTCCTTCCTCTTAAGGTTTTCTTCAGCAATCATTCTGTTATTGGCACATCACTGACCCAGGGATGACTAATGACTTAGTGTTACTGAGAGATGCAGCTAAAGGTCGCCGCGGGGGTGGGGAGCGGCGGGGGTGGGCGTGGCGGGCGGAGGGTCGAGCTGACATTTCCGTGGTGCAATGGGGGAGCTAACGGAGGGTTTTAAGGGGATGGACCCCACTCAGTCTTTACGGAGGCTTGAGTGCCATTGCAATGCTGCGTAATCAAATTTCTTCCTCTTCTGAAATCTTTGTTCTGCTTATTAATTAAGCGAAATGACACACGAGGGTGCGTGTGGGCAGACTGCGGCACACTCAGGTGCATCGTCGGGACAGCGGGCAGGCTTGATTGCAGTCGGTGTGAGCAGTGGCGGGTTACTTATTGGGCAATAAGGCAGGCCCAGGAGTGTCTTTGTCAGAGCCGAAAGAGGAATTTTCAGATAAAGGCGAAAAAATGTTTTCAATGAAATTTAGAAAACGGGGTCAGAGTATAATTTATGGACTGAACCTTGTTTGCTAGCACCTGCAAAGACAGAAGAAAAACAAAAACAGGGAGAGGGGAAGAACCAGAGCTCCAGGAAAATTTCTCATCAGCCAGGTCTCTCCTTCCTGTGTCCACCTGTGACCCCATTTCTAGGCGAGGTTTGCTGTCATCTCGAGATACATCTTTTTTTTTTTTTTTTCTTTAAACACTGGAGGGCTTGCCCGTGAAAGACTCCGGCTGATTGCTTTTCTCCATTGTCAGTGTTCCTGGGTGGAAAATGGGCAGGTGAGTTCTCGATCTGGTGCTACCTCACCGAGAATTTGGGAGAGGCAGTGAGCATAAGACTCCCGCGTTCTGTGCCCGAAGACATTCGCCATGGGTCAGTGCCATGCCCATTAAAATGGTGCAAGAAACGTTTTCTCAATGAGCAGATGAACCCAAAAAGGCCTGTTGTGTTTGCTGGCTCTGGCTGCCGTGGAGATGTGCCGCTCACGTCCTCTTTCAGGACTAGAGGCATGACGCCCCAGCCGCTGGGGTGCTGCAGGTGGCCGGCTGTCCGTTGTCAGTCAGCCTCTTCCGGGCTGTTTCTGATGAGGACAGCGGCCTCGACAGGCGCACGCCTCCTTCCTGGGGCAGCTACACCCCATGACTGACTGATGAAGGGGTAGAGAGGCTCGGCCTTCACGTCCAGCTGGAGCAGTGTCGAGAGGCCAGTCGGTCTTCAGAAGCCGCACCGGGTCTACGGCGGTGTCCACTGAAACTGCTCTGCAGACCGACTGCTTTCACGGCCCAGTTCTGCTTTCCTCCCCTCCCTACCACAGGTGTTGGATCCCAAGAGCACTTACTAAAAACGCTCTGCATGCTGAGCCCTGTCCCAGAGTCCTGGCGCACCCCAAGCTGCAACATTCATGAAAGTGTGTGGGCGTCCTGTCCTATGCTGGCTGGCTGGGCAGGCTGAGAAGGACATGCGCTACTGTTGATTGATGAGAGAACCCTTGTCTGTGATTTGAAGTTTGATGTGTTGATGTGGAACATGCAGGCTGGAGCACAGCAAACTCCGCCAGCAGCCACGCCCTCTCTCAAACACCCCCACTTTAATCTGGTATCTAATGGCTACAGGCCCCTTGGAACAAAACTCTTTTTCATTCTCTCCCCTGAAGGGGAGCAGAATACGCCACCCGGATATATGCCACTTTGACATATTGATTATTTTGAATTAAAGTTACTTAAAAAACAGCAAGAAGGACATTCTGCCTTGGTCCCCTGAAAGCAGGAAATAAATCTCCCACGTGAAAGGTGCCCTCCCTGTACTGGGGTGGGGGTGGGGGTAGAGGCATCATTATTACCAGACACGGGGAATTTAGGGGGGAGAAGGCTGTACGAACAGACCTTGATACTTTTCTACTTACCCCAAGTCCAAACACCTTTGTCTTGACAATACTTCACAAATGTATTCGTTCTTTCTCTAAAAGGTGTAAAAGCTGCCTACTTTAGTTACTTCTTTGAATCTAATATTTCCCTGAGCTCCTGTACATATGAAATTAAATTTTTCTCCTGTTCATCTGTTTTATGTCAATTAGACCAGCCAAAGAACCTAGAGGGGAAGGAGGGAAGAGCTTTCCTCCCCTACATCCTATTAAGGCTGGAGCGTGCTGGGCCTGGTTTACTGGAAACATGACCATATTCTACAGCAGATGTTAATGAAGAATGGGCACACGAAGTTAATAGCGCTTTCTGATGGGCTGATTGCATTTTGAAGAGAACATTGGAGCTATTAAAATGTGCAATTGGGAAACAGAGCCTATGATGCCATCTACATATTTTTGTGACCCTTGTTTAAAGGGTTTCATTCAGTGCTGCAATAAGTGAAGGGAATGATGATGACAGTGCCTTCTAGTCTGCCCGCCCGCGCCCCCACCCCAAGGCCTTTGTGTAGGGCAGACGGCTCAATGCAGACCTTCCATGCATCCTGGATCTGGTTTTGTTTCCTCCTGCCTTTTGCGTGGCTCTGTTGTCAAAAGAGGAGAATATGAGAGAAGAAAAGTTATGCTCCTCTGAGGCTTTTCTAATTAACTGTTTGAAAGAGATTTTTTTTTTATAGAAAAAATGCCTAAGTGTGAGGTTATTTGTATGCCTAATTTTGTTTTTATGTTACATTTACTTTTAAGTGTAATTTACCAAGGCTTAACACTTGTATTCTTTCAGGGGCATTACAAAGAGCATTGCACATTTATTACAGCCCTTTAAATCGCTGTGTTTTATTTCAATATGCTTTTAAATGGTTATTGAGTGGATTTGGTGCTCTTCCTGTAGTTAAAGTGCATTTTTTTATTGTACATAAATGGTAAATAATTGATACCTGCCATATGCTTCTCTCTCCCCTTCGGAGTGCTCCCTCCCCTCCCCCTCTGGATTCTCTTTCCCTCTGCGCTCCTACTGGTTCCTGCCCTTAGCTTGCTCTCTATCCCTTCCCCTCTCTCTCTGCGGGTCTCCACCACTTTCCGTGCCATTTGCCTTGCCTCTCGATGGGCTCCTTTGAGAGGAGGTTTGATATGGATTCTTGAGACCATTTTATTACCTAGTGGGGGTAAAGGAAGGGGGCAAGAACGTGCAGCTTTGTATTAGGTGACGCCTGGATCGGCAATTTTGTATGACAGTGGTTTCGGAGAACATTTCTTGACCTTTTCTCCCCTCGGGGTGTTAAATGGATACTGGGCTAATTCTTTTTTGTTGCTTCTGCTTCTCTGACAACATCCTGAAGCTTGGAATTCAGGAAACTGTGGCCAGGTGTCTGAGACCGTTCTCAGCAGGCGAAGCTCCTCACGATGAGCAGTTTTGGAGGATCTCTCATTAGGGAGAGGAGAGGGTCAGTGGTGCAGCAGGACATTTAAAGAACGGTCATTTGGGTGAGCTCGTTTTGGGGGGAATTCCTGCTATACTGAAGCCACAGCACTGTAGCTTTAAATCTCCAGAAGGCAAAAATCAAGACCAATTGACAGATGTTGTAGCGCCCAAATACTAGAACAGTTTTCCTTTTTGAGAATTTAAAAAGGAGTTAAAATTTCCTATTGGAATTCAAAGGACTCAGACCAACCACAATAGTCTTGGGGAAAAAAAACAACAAAGTAGGAGGACTCGTGCTTCTCAATTTCAAAACTTAACTGCATAATAACAATAATCAAGACTGTGGTACTGAGATAGTGCTAGACACATTTATCAATGGACTATAAATGAAAGTCCAGAAGTAAACCTACATAACTATGGTTAATTGATTTTTTATAAAAGTGCCAAGATCATTCAATGGAGAAAGAATATTCTTCTCAACATAGGCGCTAGTTTAACTAGATATCTGCATGCAAAAGAATACAGTTGGGTTTCTATCTTATACCATATCCACAAATTAACTTAAAATAGATCAAATATCTAGATGTAAAAACTAAAACTACATAACTTTTAGAAGAAAACATAGGGGTGAATATTCCTGACTTGGCAATTGGTATGAACCAAAAGCACAAGCAACAAAAGGAAATAAAAATAGATGAACTAGACTTCTCTACCTTTAAAAAGTTTAATTCTTCAAAGTACACTATCAAGAAAGTAAAGCAACAACCTGAATAATGGGATAAATATTTCCAAATCATATATCTGATAAGAGAGTAATATTTGGAATATATAAAGAATTCTTAGAGTTCAATAATAAACATCAGATATAAAAATGGGCAAAGGATTTGAGTAGATAGCTTTCCAAAAGACCAGAAAGGCTAAGAAAAGATGCCAAAAAGCATTAGCTATCAGGGAAATGCAAGTCAAAACCACAATTAGATACCACTTCACACCTGTTACATATATTTAAAAAAAGTAACAAGTGTTGTCAGGTTTGAGAGAAGTTGGAATCCTCATACACTGCTGTTAGGAATGTATAATGCTGCCATCATTTTGGAAACTAGTTAAGTGGCTCCTCAACGGATAAATGTAGAGTTGCCATATGGAGTGGAACCCAGCAATTCCCTGTTAGGTATATTCTCAAGGGAAGTAAAAGCATATGTCCACACGCAAACTTGTGCATGAAGTGTTCATAGCAGCATGATCTGTAATAACTAACAGGCAGAAGTGTCAATCCACTGATGAATGGATGAACAAAATGTTTTAGATACCCAGTGAAATAGTCTTGCCTGTACAAAGGTATGAAGCTACAGTATGGATGAACTTTGAAAACATCATGCAAAGTGAAAGAAGTTAGTTACAAAAGTCTACGTATGGTGTGATTTCATTTATGTGAAATGTCCAGGATAGGCAGAAAGTAGAGACAGAAAGTAGATTAGTTTTTGCCTAAAGCTGGGGGAAGATGGATGGGGAGATTGGGGAGTGTTAGCCAAAGAATTTGGGGTGATAAAATGTTCTAAAATGGATTGTGGTGATGCTTACATAACTATTAATATGAAAAAAATTGAGTTGTGTACTTTAAATGTCTGAATCATGTGGCACGTAAACTATTTTTCAGTAAAACTCCCACTCACAAAATGATAATCTCCAAGAACTTTTTAAAAAGAGTTGGAGCATTTTGAAGTTGTGGAATATGACCTTTCTCCAAAACCAAAGCTGCAGTGTCTTTGAATGGCAGCCTACAGCACCGGAGACACTTGGGTTCAGGGAGCAATTATTCCTGTCTTTCCGATGCAACAGCTGAGACGCCGAGGGTTAAACGACTTGCCCAAAGTCACACAGAAGTGGTAGTAGTTTTCTCTTTATTCGATTTGAAAAACTGTATCATCTGCTAACAAACATAAGGACATAAACATCACAATATGTAATTGAAATATGTAAAGCAAGTGACAGCCCTGGTATATTGCTTGGAGTTTTGTTGCATGTTGATTAATTAATTTATTAATTGTAATTTAATTGGAAACATTTCAGCCTAGGCTGTGAGACAGTCTGCACATGCCGTTAGAGGCTTATCTGGGGAACCCAGATACCCGTCTCAGCCCTTTACTGCAGGGCTGTCGCCACACCAGTGCTTCTCAGAGTTTCCTTCCCAGAGTCCTTCGGAGGCAGCAGAAACACGAAACAAAGTTGCCTCTGCTTGTGTTCTCGCGTTTTTGTGATGACCTGACCTAAACTAGTCTTTAATGCACAACTCTTAAGTTCTTTTTTGTAGATAACAAGGCCCTTGCTGAAGTCTGAGGCGGGTGAAAGTTCGTTACTCCCTCACAACCTTTCTACCAGGTAATAATGAAAGCAGATCTCAAGACAAATTCTGCCCCACATGTGAACATTAAATAGTCATATAAGGAGGCAGGCACAGAATAGCTCACACAACCTGTTCTGCAGAGGTGATGACATGTAAGCCTCTGTCCTTTCGGTCGTGTCCATCCCTGCTTGTGTGAAAGGTCCACGTGAGGCAGATACGACGACATTCCAGAAGCAGGATTCTGTTCCCCGACAGTTCAGGCAGCTGGAAATCCCGGCGAATGATCAAGCCCAGGGTATCCTATCACAGAGATGGGCTACAGGTCCAGCTAGACTCTGATACCCTGTTTAGGCAAGGGTTGGGAGAGTGTCTTAAATATCTCAGCCACCCTACACATCTTGAATATGATTTCACCAATAAAGGCCATTTCAGAAAGAACCTCAGATTCTACTTCTGTAAATGAAGGTATTTGAAGAGTAGTATAAATATGTGGAAACTTCTGTGATATGCTAACGAAGAAGCCATTCATTTATTTAATAAATAGCCCCTTTAAATATTTTTAAATTTCACTGTGCTCATTGGGAAAAGCCTGGGTGCTGACTGAGGCGCAGAAGACGGAGCACCTGAGGTAGCTGCTTCTGGAATAGTCCTTCATCCATGCTAACTGCCCCCGGATCGCCCTGCTGGGGAGCTTAAACTAGCGGCATGTGCAGACTGTCTCACAGCCTCGGCTGAAATGCTTCCAATTAAATTACAATTAATAAATAAATTAATAAATAGGCAGCAAAACTCCAAGCAATATACCTGGGCTGTCGCTTGCTTTACATGTTTTAATTACATATTGTGATGTTTATGTCCTCAGGTTTATTAGCAGATGATACAGTTTTTCAAGTCAAATAAAGAGAAAGTGGGTAGAAGAGGAAGACATGGAGAATCCATAGAAAGAAAGAAAACAACAGAGACAGAGAGAACTAGGAGCTGAGGAAGAAACAGGGGAGTAGATGGGGGGTTCAGAGCCAGAGAGAGATGCACAGAGGAGAGCAGAGACTGAAGGCCAGGATGGTCAGGTGTCTTCGGGCTGCTCATTTTCTAACTTCCATGTGGTCCCTTCAAAGGCCTCATTTCCACTGGCCAAGAGCAGCAGGCCTATCTCATCACAGCTATCCCCAGCCTGAGGGGAGGGATAAACAGGGGTCAACAGGAATATGGTATCTTCTGATATAAACCCCATGGTTTACAGTAGCCAAGACACGGATGAATGGACAAAGGAAATTTGAGACATATATTATATAGATATAGATATACATAGATATAGATATATAGATATATATAGATATATGAATATTATTCAACCATACAAGGAAGGCTATTCTGCCATTTATGACAACATGGATGAACCTGAAGGCATTATGCTAAGTGAAATAAGTCAGACAAAGAAAGACGAATACTATACCATTTCACGTATATGTGAAATCTAAAAAAATTGAATTCATAGGAACAGAGAATATATTGGTAGTTGCCAGAGGTGGGGGTTGGGGTGGGGAAAATGGGGGAGGGAGGTCCAAAGGTACAAACTTCCAGTTATATAAATAAATTCTGGGGATGTAACATATAACATGGTGATTAGTGTTAATGAGATTGTATTTATTATACAGGGTCCAGCACTAATAACACCCTTATTTTATTACAAAATCTTAAGCATGTAATTCTGTACCATAACAATATCACACTCAAGCCTACCATATGACATTTAGGTAAAATGTTCAAATTACAAGTATAAATTACTACACCCATATTATCCTACCAACCACACTCAAGCAGGTGTTACTTCTGCCCAACTCTGTATATTTGAAAGTGGCTAAAAGAGTAGATCTTAAAAGCTCTCAATACATACACGCACACAAATTATGACTATGTGAAGCGATGGGTGTTAACTAAATTACTGTGATACTCATTCTGCAATATATACATGTCAAATCATCATGGTATACACTTAAATCTAATACAATGTTATATGTCAATTATATCTCAGTAAAGCTAGAAAAACAGAGGAGTGTCTCCTGAGAGAATAAACCTAAGCTTACTCCCCCTCCCTCAGTGTGGCAGGGCACTGATGGCTGTTAGGGACATAGAGAGGGTCCTTCAGAGGGCCGGCTGGCAATGCTGGGGCTACACACCCACTGGGGGAAACCGGAGGCTCTTTCGAGTAGGCGGAGTGGATGGTTGACTGTGGGCAGTGATGTGGGGGCTTTGGGGAAGGCTCGCCTTACTTCACTATTTCCACTCATTGCCTACCTTGGTTGGCTTTGTCGCTCAGAGTGAAGTGACACTGAGTGACTGAACCTCCTGAGTCTCAGATTGTGCCTCCATCAAATGAGGACTAACACCGTAAGCCTGAGGACTCCCGCAAATACTTCTTCCTTTTTCCCTTTTCTGTGATTTATTATTTCTTTTCTTTTGTAGCAGATTTTTTCCCCATTAAGATAATTTTTTAAATGCCAGTGGCACTAGGGGAGGTACATTAAGAGTTTTTCTTCTCAAATACCCATCAAAGTGTCCCTAACGAAGGAAGCCAATAAACATTTGGACCCCCTGAGATCTGGGGAGGGAGCTGAAAACTTGCCTCAAGCTCAAAATTTATTTGAAATTGTAGACTTATTTTAAAAGCCCACGAATTTTGCCTTTGACTCCAAGTTTTCATTGTACTCTAGTTTGTCATGTTCTGAAACAATGGCATTTTCCCTGTTATTGGCACTCTAGGAAAATGTATCATGTTTATCCTGGGGCTTCTTATTCACCTGGCATATTGCCATATACTCTTCAAGAGTCTGTTATCCCTGGTTTGAATCGGGTGACCTTATGACCAGCTAGGACATTGGCAAATAGAGTTACAAGGGAAATGGGACACCCAAAGATGACTCTGGTTGTGTCATGAGTCCCCTGGGCTTGGTATTCATATCCAGGCTATCCTAGATTTGTAGCTAGAAACTATACTGATTTAGCGTCAAAATGAGGCAAAACGAAGTTAAGAGGAGAAGGGGGTTAGAGAAATAATTCAGGACTTTTCTGATGTTCTCAGCCTCTTGAGAATTTGGCATTAGATGTGAGATCTCCTTGGACATGGAAAAAATGCCAAGGGATTTTAGTCCTCCCAAAGAGGATCTTTATCAAACTCACTGATCTTGGGCCTCATCAGAGAGGGTGAGAACTTGAAATGGTACTTGAACCTGAAGTATTCTTTCAGGTAAGTTCTCAGGTGCTCTTGGTTTCAAGGTGCTAGCATTACTCTAAGACAGCCATGCAGGTGAGAAGGTATCATCTCGTCTCCAGCGGCCGCTGAGTTAAAGACCTTGCTGTCATGACAAGGTACTAAGAGGTTAACCACTCCTCGGCAGAGGATCTTTTTAGAGCCATCTCTCAACAAGTTGTCTGATGCTGCACAGATTGTCTCCATCTTCACTAACAGATGCATCTGCAGCAAAAGACAATATGCAAGCCCAGGCAGAAGAGAACTTGTGCTTTTCTGAAATCTTTCCCTTGGCTCATATTAAAACTATCCAGGAGAAGAGACATAGCAAAGTTTATTAGGGACATTTCCCTGAAGGGGAGAGTAATGGGGATAATGAGACACATTCTTAAGGCATCCTGGGGCTTCTGAAATAAGCAGACTCTGGCCCACTGAAATAGCTGGTGGAGAAATGGCTTTGTTATACATAATTCTACAAAATGTATTCTGTTGTTCTGTTCCCAATACATTTGCAATCTTCTAGAGAGGTTCTAGTCACTTCTAAGAGCATCATCACTAGGAGTATCCAACTGAATAGCAATCAAGATTGTGTTGCTGATGTAGATGGGGTAACACTATTGCTTCCCTTGGGGGTGAAACTCACTTAGGCTTCAGAAACGGCCAGACGGAGCAATGTTCATGACTGAATCCAGAGCAGCCTGTGAGCCTAGGGACGTGCAGAGGTGAGGAGGAGGAGGAGGAGTTCCTGTCGCTTCTCCAAGCTTGGTTTTCTTTAAGAAGTAAGAATGCAGGCTTGGGGAAAAGGCTATTCTGTTTGGGAAGTTCGGGAACCACATGTCGTATAGTCTAATTTTAATCAAGAGGGAAGCAGATGGAGTGTGTGTGTGTGTGTGTGTGTGTGTGTGAGAGAGAGAGAGAGAGAGAGAGAGAGAGAGAGAGAGAGAATCTTTCTAGTTAAAAGTCAGTGGAATAGGCATGTTAGCTCCGGCTAAATGCCACAAAATGTTCCTCAAATCAGTATAAGGTCCGCATGTGAAGAAAGGAACATTTATCTATTCCAAATCATATTACAAAGCTTTGGTCGCTGTATCTCTTCTATGGCATAATAGACAGCCATGACTCCAGATATGTAATTGGAAAGTACAGAGAGCATTCCCCCTACCAGCCACGGAGGCTCCTTCATGCATTTCTTCCAAATACGTCGACCATCTTCCTCTAGATCTGGCCTTGGCACTAAGTATCCAAAGTCAAGTAAGTCTGGACACAATTTGCATGTGAGGAGCTTCTGGTCTAGTGTAAGATATTCATGTAGAGATGTTATATAGTAGTTAGAGGCATAGGCAGTGGCATTGTAGTGTAGTGGTTAAGCTCACAGGCTTCTGAGGTCAGATTGTGTGGGTTCATAGCCTATCATCTCCCCTAGTTAGTAGCTCAAGCACACTGAATCGCAATGTTATCATTGCGAAATAGGAATAGTATGTCCTGCTGTAGGACTATCCTGACCATAAATTAGCTGATATGTAAAGTGCCTGATTCACAGTAAGCATTTAATAAATGGAGCAATTATTATCATATATATAAATATTACTGTAGATTGTTGGCATTCATGGAGAAAACATATATTAGGAGACCTTTGCTAACCCCTAAATTTGAGATTAGTGATATATCAGCTTTGGAAGCAGAATTTTCTTTAATTCCTATAAGTTATTATTAATACTTTTGGGAGCCTAAAAATAAGGGGCAACTTAAACCTCAGTGAGATATTCTAGTTTCACAAACCAGTTTTCCACCCAGAAAGTGCAACGTTCAAATTAGTGCTCAGCAAATGACAAGCGGCTTTGGCCATGGAATTCTGGAGTTACACAGGAATTGTCAACATTAAGGCTGTTCAATTTCTGAGAATATGGAAGATTCATTAGACAACAAAACAACCACAAGAATGCCCATTTGCTCTGGAAACAGGAGACTTGTGATGGACTTGGAAATTCTAGCTCTGCCCAACCACTAGGTGAGGTGGGAGATGGGAATAAGTGGGGGTTTCAGGAACTGAGTTGGGGTTCACTGCTGCTGGCTGGCCCCAAACTGAGACTCAATTAGGCCATGACTGCCTGGCATTCTGTGGATGCTTCCCATTTTTCTAAGACAGGTGTTTATTTTCTGCCTGATTTTAAATGGATATAACTGGACACCTTCACACATCATGAACTGAAGAGGGGAGCAGGTTCAAGGCAGAGTGGAAATGCAGACCCAGCTGACCTCCCGTGCTCTAGCCTCCTTTTTCAGCACATTTCTCCGCTTTCTGCTGGTGGCTCCCTCCCTGAAGGGCTCCACACCCTTTCCTATCTCTGCCCTCCCCTTCATCAGTTTCTGTTTCAGCAAAAGATGGGACATTAGTCATCTACATTTCAGAATGAATTTAAGCCAACATGTTACTTCTTGCAGAAATAATTTCCCCTTAGCCTCTAATGTGTGTGGCAATTAAACTCATCTTTCTCTGGTTTCGTCTTGGTGCTTATGTTCATTGCAAGATGAAAACAGCTTCAGGGGCTCCATTGTGGATTTTGGTGTTATACAACAGGGCAGAAATGTTGGTAACAGCAGGGGTTTTAATTCACTGATTGCTGAATTTAAAAGCAAAGGAAGGAGAATAAGGAGAAAGGAAGTTAAGGAGGAGGAAAAATAAAGGAGAAGAAAGAGACGTAGAGAAAACATCACCATCCTGGCAACAGGCACAAAGAATCTGGATGACAATGCGGGGAGGCATGGTGCCCGTGGGTCTAAACAGGTGCCCAGGGAACTGCACTAATTTTTACAATTACTTTGTCCTTTTTTTAATTCTTGCAAATCTTTGCCTATGAAAGGACTTCAAAAGCAACTTACCACATTTTCCCATTTTCTTGTATTTGTTTCTCGACATTTGACTGTCCAAAACTCATGAACACAGAACAGAACCAGCAACGCGCCCACACCGCCTTAGGACTTTTCCGTGACTTCCTATTCGTGTTTGAATTTTTTGCATTTTGTTCATTACTTAGTATTATCTCATGCTAATTGGTTTACTTATAGATTTTAAAGGTCAAAGTTCATTTTATTATTACCTTTAAAAATGTACATTTAAAAAAATAAAATAAGAAATATCCTGAGGAACTAACAAGTTTCTGGAAAAATCCACAAGTGGTTCCAATTTCTACTTACAGAATTTAAAATTTAGCTTTTCAGCAGGGATAAAACTAACGGTAGAAAAGAAGTAAAGCACAACACTGAAGCAAAGAGGAAAGAGTTGGGGGTGTTCAAAAGTATTATGTTAGTTTCATTTTTTAACAGATTGAAATTATCCAAATAATGTCTGAAACACAGGAAGTCTATTTATAGGGTGTGTTGAAAATCATGTATCAGCTTAAAAATGTTTTTCTTAAAAAATGGCTCTTTTCATACTTACAATGTCTTACTGATGATAATGCAGATGAGGGAAATGTGCAGCTTGAGGAAACTTGGTAAAAATTAAAATTTTTCTGAAATAATGGATTGTACACCACCTGGTTTATGTAGGCTAGGATGGCAAAGACCCCAATTGTACGAGTCGCATGTTCTCATCAAGTTTTCCAGTGAATGGTTTCACCTTTCTGCTGTGTGCCAACACTTTCAGGGCAGAAAAAATGGGAGTTTCTCTCAGCAAAATGTGGGTCCCCGGTTCCATCTGTCTGCCACTCTCTGACCGCATTAGTGGTAACCTTCCCTTCTCCCCAGCACTGGAATCCAACACAGAGACTTCGAAAGATGTCTCACTCAACCTTGTCACACAGAGC
>PVKM010015072.1:0-28301 GCA_004027735.1 Carollia perspicillata | reverse complement strand
CAAGGCAAGGGGAAGATAACAAATAAAATGCAAAGGCTGGAAAAGATGGAATCTAATGTGTAGACTAAGGTATTGGCCCCACAAAGAATAGAATCTCTTCCCCCACTCAGCCTAGAGGAGGAAAGATCAGCAGAAAGGCAGATAATCTTGGAGGTGACAACAATGAAAGTTCACATCCAGTGGTCTTTATGTTCACAGTGCTTCTTCTAATAGAGTCACTATTTCATTATAACATGCAGCATGAAGCTTGACCTGGAAAGGAAACATAACCAAGCTGCTCCTTACATATAAACACACAAAGAAGTTCCATTCCAATGTAATCTGGGAGGGAAAAAACAAAACAAAACAAAACAACACATTTTCTGGCGGGTAGCCTTAAAAGCACAGGCTCTAGAGTCAGAATGTTAGAGAACATGTCCTTGTTCCATCATTTATTAGCTGGATGACCTTAGGCAAATTACTTAATTTCTCTGTGATTCAACATGGGCACCTGGAACATGGTTGTGAGGATTAAATGAAAAAAATCTACGAAAAGAATTTAGGGAAAAATTGAGCACATAGGAACTTATTAAATGTTACAAGCTGTTACAAAAGTTGTTAGTGGAATCCTTAGAGGTTCCAACAATAAATGTGGTGTTAAATTATACACATTTCTAACTTTGGGGAACAGAAATGACAGAGAGAAAAATAAATCTTATTATAGCAACTAATGATTTTTTTCCCCTACTATAAACCTTCAAAAAAATTGCTTTGAGCCCTGGTCAGATAGCTCAGTTGGTTGGAGTGCCTCCATAGATTGAAAGGTTGCATGGGTTCAACTCCCAGTCAGGGCACATACCCAGGTTGTGGGTTTGTGGAGGGCATATGAGAGATTACTGATGTTTCTTTCTCATTCTCTCTCTCTCTCTCTCAAAGTAATAAAAAAAAGTCCTCTGGGACTTCCGGCCAAGATGGAGGTATAGGTGGACACACTGCCTCCTCACACAACCAAAATTAAGGACAACAAAAATGTAGAAACAATAAAACAACCATCAGACAGAAAAGTGAACTGTATGGAAGTCCGACAACCATTCATCCAGACTAGTAGAGGGGCAGAGACAGTGGCCGGCAGAGAGGGATCTTGGCAGGAAAAAGAGGCAGTTGGCAGACCAGGGACGCCCAGACGGCGTGGGGCTAGCAGACCCTGGATGCAGGAAGGAAACGAGCAGACCCAGTGAGGCTTGCAAGGTGACTGTCTGACCTAGCGGTCCCACATTTGCACACAGATAAACCAGGCAAAAATGGGGAGTGAGACAGACTGTGCAACCCAGGGCACCAACTATGGTAAATAAAGCCTAAAAGCACCAATTAAAAACACTCATGGGGGTTGAGGTACCATGAGAGACTCCCAGCCTCACAGGAGAGTTTGTTGGACAGACCCACAGGGTCCTAGAACATATACAAGCCCACCCACCCAGGAACCAGAGCCAGAAGGGCCCAGTTTGCTTGTGGGAAGCGGCGAAAGGGACTGAAATAGGAGCAGAGCAAGCGCCATTGTTCCTTCTCTGACCCCTCCCCACGTACAGCGTCACAACCCAGCAACTGGGTTGCCCCACCCTGGTGAACACCTAAGGCTCCACCACTCACTACATAACAGGCATGACCAAACAAACAAAAAAGGCTCAAACACAAGAACAAATCAAAGCCCTAGAGCCAACACTTTTAAGCAACCAGGAGATAGCCAACCTATCAGATGTACAGCTCAAAGCACTGGTGATCAGGATACTCACAGAACTGGTTGATTTTGGTCGCAAATCAGATGAAAAAATGAAGGTTACACTAAGTGAAATGAAAGAAAATGCACAGGGAACCAATAGTGATGGGAAGAAAGCTGGGACTCAAATCAATGGAGTGGACCAGACGGAAGAAACAACCAACCAAACAGAAAAGAATGAAGAAAAAGAATTCAGCCCTGGCTGGTGTAGCTCAGTGGACTGAGCGCGGGCCTGCAAACCATAGAATCACGGTTCGATTCCCAGTCAGGGCACATGCCTGGGTTGCAGGCCAGATCCTAGCAGGGAACGTACAAGAGGCAACCATACATTGATATTTCTCTCCCTCTCTCCTTCACTTCCCCTATAAAGATAAATACATAAAATCATTAAATAAATATATAAATTTTTTAAAAAAGAAAGAGAAAAGAATTCAAAAAAATGAGGAAAGGCTTAGAAACCTCCAGGACATCTTTAAACGTTCCAACATCTGAATCATAGGGGTACCAGAAGAAGAGGAGGAAGAGCAACAAGTGGAAAACTTACTTGAACAAATAATAAAGGAGAACTTCCCCAATCTGGCAAAGGAAAGAGACTTCTAGGAAGTCCAGGAACCTCAGAAAGTCACAAAGATGTTGGACCCAAGGAGGAACACACCAAGGCAGGTATCATTAAGTTACCCAAGATTAAAGATAAAGAGAGAATCCTAAAAGCAGCAAGGGAAAGGAGAAAGTTACCTACAAAGGAGTTCCCATCAGATTGTCAGCTGATTTCTCAAAAAAGGCCTTACAGGCAAGAAGGGGCTGGAAAGAAGTATTCCAAGTCACGAAAGGGAAGGACCTACATCCAAGATCGCTCTATCCAGCAAAGCTTTCATTTAGAATGGAAGGGCAGATAAAGGGTTTCTCAGATAAGGTCAAGTTCAAGGATTTCATCATCACCCAACCCTTATTCTATGAAATGTTAAAGGGACTTAGCTAAGAAAAAGAAGATAAAAAATATGAACAATATGAACAGGAAAAGGGCAGCAAACTCACAGTTATTAACAACCATACCTAAAGCAAAAGCAAACCAAGCAAACAACTAGAATAGGAGCAGAACCACAGAAATAGAGATCACATGGAGGGTTAGCAGCAGGGAGGAGGAGAGAGGGGGAAAAGGTACGGAGAATAAGTAGCATAGACGGTAGGGAGAAAACAGACAGCAGGAGGGCAAGCATAGCGTTGGAAATGTAGAAGCTAAAGAACTTTCGATACATGGACATGAACTAAAGGGGGGCAATGTGGGTAGGAAGGGGTGCGCAGGGTGGAGTGGAATGAAGGGGGAGGAAATGGGACAACTGTAATAGCATAACTAATAAAATATATTTTTTAAAGTCCTCTGTGAGGATTTAAAAAAAATTTTTAATTGCTTTGATTCAACAGTATCTCCAGTCCACCTAACAATTATTTGAACTTAGATATAAAGTGATGACCAAACATATTTCTCTCAATGTATGACACTTTAACAGAAAGTTTTTATCATATAAGACATATATAAATTACTTCAGATTTTTAAAAGGCTGTGAAGACTTACAATCCAGTTGCTTAACACAGAAAGTGGACAGATGATCAGTGTTGTTCTTGGTCTCTCTACATCAGTTTTTTTTGAACCCTCCACTGCAGATACTCCTGAAAGAAAAAATTGGTGACACAAATGGTGTTTTTTTCACAAATATATGTGAAGTCAATGAAGAAATGACATTAAAGTGCCTCTATGAAGAAAGAAATTAGAAAGAACTAAAATGAAGCAGATGGACTTCTGTTTCCAGCTATGATGAAGTAACAGCAGCTATATTTTAACCTTGCCACTCTAAACAACTAAATATCTAAATAGTGATTATTCATAAGGGGAGGCAGAGGATTATGATTGGAAGAAAGCACAGGAGGAAGTTTGGAATGTCTACTGATATTAAGTTGTTCATTAATATAAACATGTGTTTTATGCAATTTTCCTAATTTGTACTATTGTTAATGTGGTGGCCAGATGCCAAGATGGGCCCCAATGGTAATCAACTGCCTGACAGTCACAACCTTATGGAGTCCCATCCCACATTCTCTCTACTAGGGTTGATCTGTGTGACCAACAGGATATGTCACTTCTGACATTAGGTTATACAAATGCAGCTTTCCTCCCTCAGATGCTCTTTCACTATCGTTCTGATCACTCCCAATAGGGTAGGCCAGCCAGCCACCACATTGTGAGGACACTCAGGCAGCTTTTGCAAAGACACCCTCCAATTTTATTTTCCATTCCCCTGTTGGGCAGTATAGTATTTACATATATTTCCAACATTTCACTAAATGCATCAACAAAAACTACTTTTTCATGTCTCCTTGTACAAACCTACACAGTTCTAAGTGGTCTATCTTAGCTGCATTACATTTGGTCTAGTTGCTCTCCACAGTAATTTACATTCCCATCTACAGTGCACGACAGTTCCTGTTGCTGCACTGAAATTTTAAAATGCTTGTAACTATGATGGGTGAGACTGTATCTTACTGTTCCTTTAATTTGCAGTTCCTCAATGACTGAGTCTGCATATATTTTCCTGTGTTTATTGGTTATTTTGGTTTTCTTTTCAAGAATTGTACATTTATATTCTTCACAGCTATTCCCCTACTGTATTGTCTTGTTATAATTGACCTGCAGAGGGTTCTTTACATATTCTACATATTAATGTTGTCTAAGTTATACTTATCACAGATACCTCCTTCAGCCTTAAAATATTTCAATGTTTATGGTGGCTTTTGATGCACTGGAATTTTAAATGTTGTTGAATTCAATTTTTCCTATGCCTTTTGTGTGTCTTATTTAAGAAATCACTATTTACCACAATATATGGCTTCTGTCTCCTCCACTCACTGATTTTTGTTTCTATTCTGTTTCTCTTCCAAAGAAATATTTATTTTGGTTTTATCACGGCTATGATTTTTTAAGTTTATCTCCTGTATTACGGCTATGTGTCTTCAACAGAAAGAGATTTTTTGTGTGAACTTCAATTTTATCTTAATCTTACCTCAACTGAAAGCTCAACACTTCTTAAAGTTTCTAAAATTGGCATTAAAAAATAATCTATCTGAAATGCTTCCATTTTCTATTCCTAATTGATTCTTAGACCAAAAGTTAGCTCTTTTTCATCATTCTGTTTTAGTTCAAACATTACCTTTTTTTATTGTTGTACAAGTAGTTTTCTGCCTTTCCCCACCATGCCTCTCTCTACCACCCCCGCCCTCTCTGCCTCCCTCCCATTTCCAGCCCCCCTCCCTTGTTATTGTCCATGTGTCCTTTAGAACTGTTCCTGTAAACCCTTCACCCTTTTCCCCCATTATTCCCTCCTCTCCCTACTCTGGTCACTGTCAGCCTGTTCTCAATTTCAGTGTCTTTGGCTATATTTTGCTTGCTTGTCTGTTTTGTTGATTAGGTTCCTATGAATGGTGAGATCATATGGCATTTGTCTTTCACCACCTGGCTTATTTAGCTTAGCATAATGCTCTCCAGTTCCATCCAATGCTGTTGCCAAGAGTAGGAGCTCCTTCTTTCTTTCTGCTGCATAGAATTCCATTGTGTAAATGTACCATAGTTTTTTTATCCATTAAAGTAATTTATAGATTCAATGCAATACCCATTAGAGTACCAATGGCACAGTATTTCACACATATAGAACGCTTCAAAAATTTATATGAAACCATAAACGACCCCAAATAGCCGCAGAAATTTTGAGAAAGAAGAGCAAAGTAGGAGGGCTCACAATACCTAATATTAAACTGTATTTTAAGGCCACTGTAATCAAAATGGTCTGGTACTGGCATAAGAAGAGACAAATGGACCAATGGAACAGAATAGAAAGCCCAGAATAAACCCAAGTCTTTACAGTCAATTAATATTTCACAAAGGGGGCAGCAACATAAAATGGAGCAAAAATAACCTCTTCAACAAATGGTGTTGGAGAGCTAGACAGCTACATGCAAAAAAAATGAAACTTAAACATCACCTTCTTCAACAGGCTCCTTCAGTCAATCTTTATTTCACTATCTTCCTTTATTTTTTTCATAGCACTTATTATCTATAATTATGTATTCATTAATTTTATGTTTTCTCCATCATGAGGCATAAGTTCCACAAAAATATAATTTTATCTGTTGTATCTCCAACATGTAAAATAGAAGAAAGTAAGGTATAGAGATATAATCTGTCCCAAATCTCTTTAACCCTAGTTCAACCTCTTTCCATTTCAAATATTTAGACTCCTAAGCAGTGTTGTTTTCCTATCAATTACAAAATACAAAATTATAATAAATAATAAAAATCACTAATATTCTGAAGTGAAAAGCAAATTCTACTTATACCAAGAAGTAAATCTTTATTATAATTTAAGTTAATCCAAACTAAATTAAGTTTTAAAGCAGCCATAAATTGCTCTGTGCCTTCACTACAAGAAATATCCCTGCTACTCAGATAAGGGAACGCCTCCTGTTGATTTTTGACCTAACTAAAATAAATAAAATAGAAAAAAGTAACTGACAGAAAACAAACGGAAACACAATTTTTAGAAAATAGGATTGTTTATTTTTTCTTTTCTCTACTTTCTAAACTTTTTATAGTATGGGTTTATAACTTCACTGTCATTAAATTTTTTTTCATTGAAAAATAAAAAAAAGTGAGGCTCTTAACCTGAGGTCAGGAAAAAATGGAGTCAAGGAGAGAACTATGACAGCTACTGCCAGTTAATGAAATAATGGGTGAGGTTTTAATCCATGTATTATTCCCAGAAGCCTTTTTGGAACAAGACAGAATGAACCTTCATTTGATGGTCCCCTAGTGCTGTGATACTGCTAGGGAAATAGCAATGAGCCAAACCAGACACAAATCTGTTATCAGCATATGCACATCCAACAGGGATAACAGAGTCATAGTAAGAGTTTACACAGTAAGTGGAACATTGAGATAAGTGCTCCAAATGATGGGTAAATGTGATTTTATGATTTTACCCAAGAATCAAAACTGGAACCAGAGAAATATGAGAATATACAAGACTAAAAAAATAGGAAAAAAAGCTTAAAAAACAGATTTACTGACCTTTTTTCAGTATTTTCTTTTTTGTTGAAGGAGTAGAAGAAGTAAGCGCACATGCAAACTCTGTATCTTCTTCAACCTTAGAAGATCCTGCTGAAATAAAAACCACAAAATCATTAAGATATTTGAAAACTAATTATCTCCTGTGCTTCGGTACAGGTACTTTCTGAGGACAAAAAATAGAACACTACTTCCACACTACCTTAACAGCTTATATTATTTTAAAAAGAATAAAATAATGTCTGGTAAAAAAAAAAGTTGCCTCTTCTGACACGAATCACATCCTTCCAGCTGAGAAGGAATGCAGTCATTCGTCATGAACTGTTGCTTTTCCTGAGGAAGAGATGTGAAAGTAGAGGCAGCCACATACAAAGTGATTCACCTCCCAGGAGGAAGGAGAATTTTTTCAAGAAAACAAGTGTTTGACTTCTAATGGTAAGGATGCCAAATTTTCAAATCAGTCAATGGTGATGCGTTACTTTCTAAACGTAATACAATTTGTCAGTTAACTAGGAATACAGTATGATCTGATTTAGAGGAAAGGAAAATAAAACATGTTTTAAAAACAAAGGAAAAAGTGAAGATACTCAGTTTCTTACATTTGTATGATAATGTGAACAATAATTTACAGGAACATATTCCCACCATACTTTTTTTAAAAAAGATTATTTATTTATTTATTTATTTATCTTTAGAAGAGAAGGGAAGGAGAGAAGGAGAGAGATGTCAATGTATGGTTGCTTCTCGTGTGTCCCCTGCTAGGAACTGGCCTGCAACCCAGGCATGTGCCCTGACTGGGAATCGAACCGCGATTCTATGGTTCACAGGCCCGCGCTCAGTCCACTGAGCTACACCAGCCAGGGCCCCACCATACTTTCGAAATTACAATTTAGACAGATATGAGTAAGGTTTTATTGAAGATACTTTGTAAGTAGTAAAAAATCATTTTGTTTTGTTTAAAACTGATTTAAATATTTTATTTTGAAACTAATTTTTCAATTTGCTTGCCTCATTCATTTAATGCCCCTCGTAAGATCCATGAATAGTTAAATGTAAACTGTAGTCAGTCAAGTTTAAGACCTATTACAAAAGAATTCCAAAGCCTGAGAGATACAAATCAATGGGTCTCTCTTTAATAATTCTTAAGTGTAAATTATAGATAGTGAGATGTATATACATACCTTTTACTCTGCTTTTTGTCTCTGATTGTGTATTTTTCAGTTTGCCTACAAACAACCAAATATAAAAATGCTCACAAAAGGAAATTAGAATATAAAACACAGATCAAATCAAATCCATTTCTTATTACCTCTCATTTTCTGTGGCAATTCACTAGTTTCAATCTCCTCTGAATCGCTGCTTTCAATATACTGGACAGCAGTTTTTCTTCTAAAAATAAGTATATGTAAATTTTCCATCAACACAAAACAAAATTATTTTAAATAAAAACATGCTTACTAAATACAACACAAATGCTTTCTTGTATTTCCCTTGCTTATATTTTGCATAAAATTCATGTGAAACTTTTTATTTGACAAATGAAAGTCAAATTTGCTAAAAGCATTTTGCTTTCATAACCAGATACATTTACTATACCAAATGCAGTACCACTATTATTAAAGTAAATTTGAAAAAGTAAAATAAAACCATTCTAAAATAATAATTTCAATACTGAGCTCAATTAAATTAAAATATTTATATAAAGCCAGAACAACAACAAAAAAATAAATTACTCTTATCAAAGAAAACAGTTCCAATACAATGAAATAAGCAGCTAAGAGGCAAAAATGTAATTCTTTCACAATGCAAAATACTGTAAATTCTGTGGAGAAAAAGTGTAGTAGAGTATTTAGGTGCCTAAGAACAATGGGCTCTAGAGTCAACTACACAGATTCAATCTCCATTCTGCCACTTATTTGCTATGTGACTTCAGGTAAGTATCTAATAGTCTTTTATGACTCAGTTTCGTCATTTGGAAAAAAAAAACAATTCACTTCACTGGATAAAATATGTTAATACAAATAAATCCCCTAAAATAGTGCCTGCTGCATAGTAAATATATATGTATTAGATGTCATATGTGTGTTGGTTGTTATTTTTAGTTTTTCCCATGTCTTCATCACTATTTTATTATTTCTGTGCCCTTCAATTGTATCTGATCTGTTAACCAGTTTCATGGTCAGCTCAGAGCTGTCAGATTTGGTACTAAGATGACAGGAAAACTGATGAGTCCGGATTCTGTGCTCAGCACAGGCAGGTTTTAATGATAGAAAACCATTAAGAGAGCCCCAGTTTTGAGATTTCTGTTGGTGAAAGAGCTAACAGATATGAGGTTACACAGCAGATATTGATGGTGTACAATACAATATAACAAAAGCCAAGTATTTAGATCTACTTCAGAGGGTAGATAAAATTGATAAAGTTAACAGAATCAAGTTGAAACCAGAGGGGCATTATGTGTTTTATTCAAATATTCCCTGTAGTCTCTATTAATATAATACTCTCCACAAATGACTTTTATCATATCTTATTTTCACAAAAGATAAAGTGAGAAAGTATAGAGATGAGCAAAGAGTGCTTCTGTCAAGCCATCCGATAAATATGTCAGTTTTCACCTCCTCAAGTTCATAAAGAAAACACTGTAAGCTAGATCTTAGTTCCTACATCAAAGAAACAGGAAAAAAGTGGTAGAAATCAGGTGATTAAAAATTACCAATTCACTTATTTCATATAGCAATACTTTTCTTCACCTGTAAAAGGAGAACTGCCTACCTGCCCAATTCATGGTGATTTTTGTCATTTTCAAGTAAAAGAATGTATTTAAAAGAACTATATCTCAGATATAATGGTTATAGCTCTCTCCTATATATAAAAAATGGAAAGAGTTTAAATAAATATATTACATACAATCAAACCATAATAACCCCCCCACCCATTACATTGTCTGCATGAGAGCTTGGAGAAAAGAGAGAGGCCACACACCTTTGGAGAGAGAGGGAGAAACACGTGGCTTTGGGGCTCCCTTTGTCACACAGCTTGGGAAGCTGGAAAGCAAGATGTAGCAGCAATGCAGAGCTCTCTCTTAGCCATTTGGAAGAATGCAGGAGAGACAGTGCAGGAAGGAAAGGGGTGAAAGAACTTTTGCTGGTGGGCCACAAGAAGGTGCCATGTGGCTTTTGGATTAAGAACTGGAGATCATGGTGGTGACACAGCTGATGGAGCTGGGAACCAAGGGAGGCCTGCCAGCTAAGCACAGATTACTGGGAGGAACTGGGAGCTACCTGAGCCACGAACTTCTATTTCTTTTCCTGAGATACAGTACCCCAGACTGGGGAAAGGTGGGAAGGAAGGACTGTGTAGCATCTGTGGGTATTCTAAGGGACTCTGGGATCTCAACAAAAACATTAAGTCATTACTCTTAAGTTTGTATAACTGTTGAATAAATAATTCCTTTCCTTTCCACCAATCTCTGACATGAAAACTGCAATTCCCTGGCAGCAGGCAAGGCGAACCTAAAACAGGGGGACCCTGGGAGAAGGGGGGTCCATTTGGTAACAGTATTTTGTCCCCCTGCACGGGTCCATTCTGTAACAAGATGGTGTTTAAAATTATGAGATTAGCCACACATTGATGTTTCTCTCCCTCTCTTTTTCCCTCCTTTCTCCTCTCTCTAAAAATAAAATAAATATTTTTTAAAAAAAACCCATAAGAGTTTACCTCTTGCAACGGGAGCTAGATGATTCTGACTTGGCATATTTATTCTTTCCCTTGACATCTGAAATACTGGGTTCTCCACTACTTGTAGATCCTTCCATTTCAAAGAAAAAAACAAATATACAAAATATTAGTAAAGTCTCAGACTAGCAGTATCCTTCCTAAAACTCTGGTTTTCCAACTCAATAGTACAACTTCCTTTTTCTTGTTTTTGTTACATTTTTGTTGAATTACAACTTGAGCAGTATCTTCATTCCTGTACTCTCAATTAGCCATCTACTCTATTTGTTTCCTATTCTACTGTTTTCTCACTAAAAAGTATCTTCAATTTTTTGTACCCATTCTTTCCCTGTAATCATCCAACCAATCCCCATACTAGCTGAATTTCCTGCTGTACCAAGGCAGCTGACAACTATCAGAAAAAAATGTATAGTAAGTAGATGAAATTATAAATTAACATTTTCAATCTCAGCTATCACTTTGTGTCACTTAACAAATCTTTTATGTACCACAATAGTCTCTCCCTGCCTACTCACCAGAAAGATCTACATTGGATTCTCTGCCTAGATTCTTAACTCTTTATACTCCCAGCAGATGACCTGCTTTACTTTCCAAAGAAAATCAGATGTCATCTTCCATAAACTCCCAATTTTTCTACCTTTTCACTCCCTCAATTATCTACATTTTCTCTGAACCACACTTTCCATCTAATGCTAATTCATCTACCTATTCCCTTGATCTCATTTCTTCCCAAAGACCTACAAATTATTCTCTCCATTGTATCCAAAATCTTCCTACCCATAGATTTCTTTCTTACACTGAAAAAACAGACTCCAAAAATCCCTCAATTCTGCATCCCTTTCCAACTATTTTTCTGTTTTCCTTTCCTAGCTCAAACATATGAACATACAAACAGCACACAGTTGTATTCCAAATTTTCATCTACTATACTTATCTCAAAATACTTTCAGTCTGTTCTGCTCTAACCAATCTTCAGAAATTAAATTTGTGAAGTGATTGCTAAATCCAGCCATATAACTGCTAAGTCCAGAGATCTCTTTATTTCTCCTCTGACTTCAGAATTCATTTCTAACCCACCTTTCTTTCCTTGTCTGCCCTATCCATGCACATTATATTATAAGTACCATAAACTACTCTGAGATCCCCGAACAAAATATGCTCTATGGTTTGGGTTTTTGTTTTGTTTTATTACTGTCTTTCACAGGATATTTTTCTCAGCCAAAAGTGCTCTTCTTCAGTTCTCTGTCTGGTGTACTACCACCCAATTCCATCGTCACCTTGATGGAATTTTTTCCATTCCTGCCATGGAAGTCCAAGGAATTCCATTCCTTGATGGAATTTTTTCTGACTAACAGTCCTCATGAAATTCTTCAGAAAAAGAGATCTGAAGTTTTTGTATAGTACAAGCCAGAACTGGAATTACATAATTAAATTAGAAAAATCTCAATAACATATGGAGTCATATTCAAAATTAAAGTTTACCTTTGATTAGTCCATCTGTGTTCCCACTGGCATTGTTTCCTCCAAGTTTCAAAGACTCATCACTAATATTACATTCCTGGGTGAGAAGGCATATTTCTTATAAAGTACTGCTGTCAGTTTTAAATAAGTTTAAAAGCACCCTATTTATATTGCTTTACTTTTGATAATAAAGACTATGTAATTTTTACCCCATCCTGGAGCAAAGGGGGTGGGTACATTAAGTAAAAAGGAAAACTACACAAATTGATTACCATTTTTTTCATAGGTATCTCAAAAATAAAACTAGTTGGTCTTTACCTTTCAAAAGGCATGCAAAAAACAGATGTCAGTTATAAATGGCGTATCAGTTACTATGAGAAACATTCATAAAATGGGAGTTACTTTAGAATTAAAAGGAATTCTCAGTCTACAAACTTTCAAAACAAGAGTCCCTACAGTAACCCATAGTTCTTTAATGAGGCTGCCATTGCCTGTCAACCTGACCCTTTCCTTTTTCCTTCATGTGTACCCTTCTGTTTCAAAATGCACTGATGTATAGACATGACTTCGAAAGCTTCTATGAAAGCAAAACTTTATACTTCCTTGTGAAAATATTTTTAACTGAGTCTAGTAAAGGAGAGTTCCTCTCATCGTACTTCTATTTCTTGAATGTGTAAGTAGAAATGACAAATAAAATGGGGTTTAATTAAATTAATTCTTGCAGTTTAAAAAGAAAGCTAGGTAATGTTGTCATACTGTAAATTAAAACCTTAGTGTAGAGAGGATTGGTAGGAAGAAATACGGGTAATCTGTGCAGAAAATTAGGGCTAATAAGATATAATTTTAGTTTAAAAAACATGGAATTTTAAACATAAAATTCCATTACAGTTAAGATTCACTAAAAATGTGACCGGAAGAAGATCCATTCCCTTTTAATGGTATAAAAAAATCTAAAATGTAACATTTTGAGATATGTAGCTAGAAGAGTTATTTTAGATAATTAATTTTTTAAAGCATTAACTCCAAGGAACTAATGTAAAAAATGTTTTTTGATCTTCTTCAATAATTAGTACAACCATTTAATCAATATGCAAAAATGACCTGAAAGTTTATCCACTAATAAAAGATGTCCTTTATATTATTCTTTTTATATAAAATAATTTTGTTCAGCAAGCTTCTTCTCCATAGAGTTCAAAGATAAACTTTCTACAAAGTCCAACATATCCAATCATATTACACTCTAATAAAATTTAAATCAATGATATTTTACTATATAAGCTTGGAATATCTAAATCTACTTTGATCACTTGAATTTTTCTTGCAATAAATTTTAAGCTAGAAATCACATTTTCAGCCTCAATTTCAATTAATGTGCAGCAAATTATCCTAAAACCTTCCAACTACACAGCACCTTAAATGTATGCATGCATGATCCTGGGGTAAAAAGGGAAAGCTTTATTGATAATAGGTACGTTTTAATTTGGTAACTGACACTGCAGCTGTAAGTAGTCTTAGGTGCTATTCTTCTGTTTTAATAACCAAATGTAAAAAGAACAGGACATAAATCATTGGACTTATTCAAGGTAAAAAACTGAATCTCAGACATTAAAACAAAGTTAAACTCCTAATAAAAGTACAAAGAAGGAAATGCAACTAAGTGCAGAAATTATAAAACAGGATCTCAATAAGCATGGCAGGAAGCTGATGTGCAGCCTCTTTGAAATCTAAAAAACTTAGAGGTCTAAAAATATATTTGCACAGATCTTTTGCTCAGTTACTTCCTTCTTTAAGTTCTTTGAATTTTTAGTCATAACAAAAAATAGTGCTTCATTTTAATGACATTTATTTTTCTCATAAAATCATAAAACAAATTTGATTTAATTCTCAGAAATTGAATACAAATAATATTAACTATATACACTATGTATATAAATTAAATATGAAAAGTCACCTATATTCTCATCACTAGGACATAATTATCACTATTAACCTTTTGGCACATACAGTGTTTAACTACACTTAGACGTATATAAATATGTATTTACAAAATGAGGGAGGACTCAAACACACTATACACAGATTTGTACCTGGCCCTGCCCCCTCCAGCACCTGCTATTTTTAACTAAAAAATATCATGAAAGTATTCTTCAAAAATAGAATTTTGTATTTTTGCATAACAGTATTAAATTTTATAGCTACATTATAATTTAATTGCTACCTTCCTGAGAAGTGTTTTTTTCTGTATTTAAAACAGTGCTTAGGAGGGAAAAACTTGTACTTTTATCTTTGGAAAAAATACATTTCTAATAACTTCTTTAGGTAGTTTTTTTTTAATGGCATTACTGAGTTGAAAATTATAAATACTTTCATGACTCTTGATACGTAAATGCCCTCAAGAATGCAGTATCAACTTTCACCCTTATCAGCAACACATGAGAGAGGCCATTCCTGACATCTCTGAAAACACTGGATATTATCAATTTTTTGGTAATTATTTTCAATGACAAAATTAAAAGGTTTAGCACTAAACAAAAGACTTCTGAGAAAACATTTATTAACACTTTACCTTCTTCAGCTGATTTTTTTTATTTCTTTCAACAGGAAGAGGTTTGCCATCATGGAAATTGGTAAGAATTACTGCAATGGCTGTAAGAGTTTTGCCCTTTAAATGTTTTAAAAAGACAAATGGTCAGATTCTGAAACCCAGTTGACCAGAGAGCATTCCAAAACAATTTTAAAACCAGTTAAGCAAATATCAAATAACATTCAAAACCACGGAAGTGTATTGATTATTATATTAAACAATACACATAAATAAAAAGTGTTCCATTAAGAAATACTTTTCCACACTGCATTATTAGAAATTATTAAATGATTTACTCTAAAATACTATCAAAATCTCTGGGAAATGTCATTTTATTGAACGACTGCTGTTCTAAGATTTTACATTGAACCATGAACTAATAACTTATCATGAAACTACAACTTCTGCTTGCCATATAACTCAAAGCTAATTTAAAATCATTAGTAATTCCAGTATACACATGAAGTTAATAACCTTATTAACTTTCATTTAAAGATAATGGTAACACTTAAAAGCTGTAATGTATCTATGAAGCATAAAGAATATGATATATCTTGTATGTTTTTCTTAAATGAAAATGTGTACTTTTTCATTATTTTGCATAGCTAAATATATAATTAGCCACACAGAAATAAATCTCTGAGAATTTTAAAGCTGTGTAAAGCAACAATTTTCAAAGTGTGGTCCACAGAACCCTTTCAGGAGTTATGTGCCATCAAAACTACCTTCATAATACTTCTAAAACCTTACTTGTGTTCGCATCTGTAGTAATGCCACAAAAAGCAATGGTGGGCATAACTGCTAGTCCCTTAGCAGAAAACAAAGCAGGTGACACTACTTTCCATAGCAGTTACTGTATTAACTGCCACACAGTAAAAAAAATTTAAATGCCAGTTGCACTTTAAGAATGTTAAAAATGTCCTTGATGAAGCAGTACACACGAATTTTATTAAATCTTGCCTCTTAAGCGCATATGTTTTAAATATTCTGTATAACAAGATAAAAAGTACACATAAAATACTTCTGCTAGTATCAAAATATGAGGGTTATCTAGGGAAAAATCACCGTGAGACTGAGTTCAAGCTCAACTAACCATCATGCATCACCACACATCATCACTTTTTCATGTACTTTTTCTTGAAACAATAACTGACAACTAGTTATTCATGACAGAGTGGCAGAAATTTTCTTGAATAATGAACAAAGGGAGGCTATCATCTTCAAGAGAAACAATTGACAGCATCTGTTAATGATAAAATTTGAGCTTTCAAGCAAAAATCAGAATGTTGGAAAACTTGTACCCAATACTATGGAGCATAGGAGCTTCCCAAAATATAAATGCCTAATAAGATCAGCAGTATTACCAATTAATGTAAATTTTTTATATAATATAATGAAATTCATGATATTTGACAAATCTGCGTAACTCAGTAAACCAATATTATTTTCCAAAAGGCCAACGTCTGATGTTATAAAATCATGCATGGGTAAAATATCCATTCAATCTGTAAGCCACACCAATGGATTTTAATGAAGCAGAGTATAAAAACTTCACAGACATGATCTTTAAATTTCATATCATAACTGCTAATCTTTAATAAACTGTCCTGGCTGGTGTGACTCAGTGGACTGAGCTCTGGACTATAAACTAAAGGATCACTGGTTGGATTCCCAGTCAGGGCACAAGCCTGGGTTGTGGGCCAGGCCCCTAGTCAGGTGCTCAAAAGGCAACCACACACTGATGTTTCTCTCCCTCTTTCTCCCTCCCTTCCCCTTTCTAAAAATAAATAAAATCTTTAAAAAAATAAACTAATACTTGCTTAATTTTGTTATTGTATCAAAGAAGAATATCTATAATTATCTAAAACTCCTCCCTTTTCCAACTACATATCTGTATAAGTATTTTCTTTATATACTTTAACCAAAACATAATCACAACACACTGAATAAAAAGCAGATACAAGAATTCAGATGTCATCTATTAGCTCAGACATGATAGAGATATGCAAAACTAAATGTCAGTCTTCCTATCAAAATTACTTTTGTTTTACAATACTTTTTATTAAAAAAATGCTATTCACATTAACAAGTAGTAAGTTTATTAACTGTTACTTTTAATTAAGAATTAAAATTTTTGTTTACTAATACTATAAGTACTTATAAGTATATTAATAGATGTAACCCACAAAAACAAAAGTTCTTTGGGCTCCTCAATAATTTTTAAGTGTGTAAAGGGTTACTGAGACCAAAAACTATACAAACTGCTGGTATAAGGAATCATAAATGTATGATTTAATATTCTACATATCATAGCATTTGTGATATACTATAATTTTATATAACATTGTTGTCTTTCCTTTTAAAAAGAAAACTGAGAAACATATGTTTATATTATTACACTGATTATCTTAATTGTACCTTAACTGAACAGAAAAAGAAAGAAAAAAACCTTAACATTATTTTAGGTGAAAACCGTAAGAAAAATCGTGCTCTACACTGAAAGCAAAATCTCGTCCCTTACTGGCACCAACATATTCCTATCTCCATCTACTACAAAATTACTTTTTATAAAATCATAACTACAAAATAAAATTTTACTAACTCAAGAAAAAAATAATTACCAAACCCATGTCATCAGCCAAAATTCCTCCATGGACATTTTCTGGTCGATCTTTCTCAGAAAAATTTGTTATTGTGTTGTAGTATAAGTCATTTCGCTGCTCCCAGAATGGTGGAAGTTCTTTACTGTTTTCCCGAGAAACCATCCAAGCTAGAGCTTGTTTTTGATGTGGAAGCAATGGTGTTTCAATAGCCTATAAATAAAAACAATGTCATAAATAGAGATACAATAAGCTCCTTCTTCCCACCTGCCCCAAAATCTGGAAACAGCTGATCCTGTGATAAAACTGTATAGACTACCACCATATTTTAAAATTCCAAACAGTTTTCAGTCTCAAAAATTCCAGATAGATTTAAATAGAAAATATTGGCTCAGTACCTCAGCTGGTTCCATTTCATGAGTTTTATCATCTTCTTTTAAATCTTCAAACAGTTTGTCAAATTCTGTTTTAAGCTACAACAAAAAGCAACAAGAAACATTATGAAGCATCAATGAAAATAATAATTACACTTAACTCAGGGAGTTCAAATCATTTAATTAACTATAAAAGATGAGTAACGAAAGGTACATGAAATTGTTTAAGATACTACACTGCTCATTTAAGGCAGGATGAATAAGTGCTTTAGGGGTAAAAGGTAAGTATGTTACAGTCAAAAGAATGCAGAATAGAAAAAGCTGTAAATCCTGGATTCCAGAAACAGCTCTGTCACAAATAAATCTATACATAACTTTGGGCAAAACATTTAACTTTTATGGCCCTGCAGCTTATAAAATCCTGTAAAATGACAGGAATGAACTAGATTTAGAGTGTCTTTAAGGTTCCTTCTGTCACTGAAATTCTGTGATTCTATTACATAGTTGTATTTGAACTATTTTAGTACATCCTACCAGGTACATGTGACCTTTTTTTCTGCCAATGATTTTTTATTTATTATTATAGCAGTAAAAACTTGCTGTATGCTATAAAGTATTAGGATAATTTCAACCTCATTCTAATTTACTTGGTTTTTAAAATTGATCTAGTCAAATTTTATAGCAATACATATGTGTTATAATTACTTTTGTAAATTAGCAGATAAATACATAACAATAGCCCAGAAGAAATCAGGCCAAGTCTAAAAAATTAGGAGAGGTAACCTGGGGTTTACCCACCAGATATAAGATCAAGCCCTTCTAACAACAATAAGGGAAAAAAACAATAATTTCAATTAAAATACAAAAAGGTTACTACCGATGGGTAGAGACGAAAAAACTTTTTCATGTTATTTGGAGACTGAACTGCATTACTTTATTTAATATCCCTTTAAAAAAAACTAATTCAGCATAACTGTACCCTTGATTACAAATTAGACAAGTAAGAATTAGAGTAATGCCAAAGAACTGGAATTAAATTTTTTAGCATTGCATTTGCAACCTTACTGAAAGGAGTAAGTTTCCAGTTCAATGTTTTAAGAAATATTTGCACATTCTAAAAAAATCAAACAATACAAAAACATCAAAACATACCAAAACATCCTGTGCATATACAGAAATGTATGAGTTTTAATGTATGTATGAATGTGACTCCATGGATATATTCCTTACCAGTTTCTTTTTACATAAATGTATGCAATATACATCCTATTTATTCTACATCTTTCATAACTTAACAATGGATCTGAAGATCACTATGCCAACACACATATATTTATCTTTTTCTTTTAAATATCACTCTTCAACATTTAAAAATCACTTTTAGATTACAAAATAAAAGTACACCTGGTCCTGGCTGGTGTGGCTCAGTAGACAAGTGCCAGCCTGTAAAGTGAAACGTTTCCAATTCAGTTCCCAGTGAGGGCACATGCCTGGGATGCAAGTAAGGTCCCTGGCTGGAGGCCTTGTGAGAGGCAACCAGTATTCCTCACACACTGATATTTCTCTCCCTCCCTTCCCCTCTCTCTGAAAGTAAATAAAATCTTTTTAAAAAAGAAAAAAGCACACCTGTTCAGTCGTCAGCTGTATTGCTGCATGAACTGGCATACTATAGCTTGGTCCAGCTCTTCCAGAGCCCCAACCACTTTCCAAACTGAATCCGAAAGCTGTAATTTGCAAAATGAAAATAAAATCACCAAATAGACTACCTTTTAGTAAACAGCTTTTGTAACTCAATTAAAAATACATTTAATATGTTTAAAAGTTTTTTAAAAGCCAAATCCTGTCATTCAAAAAACACATTATTAAAGTAATTCCACATTATTTGAACAAATACTTGCCAAACAAATAATTCTTTTTTATTCCCTATTGTGAGATTCTAATTGTCTATAATTTATTAAAGAGAATGTTTATAGTCGGGATTTCCAGATATTATCATTAGGGTAATTTAGGGGAGGGACTACAGGAATTCCTTGTACATTTCTCTGTGTGTGTGTGTGTGTGTGTGTGTGTGTGTGTGTGTAACCTCCTATCAATCTATAGTTGTTTCAAAATAAAGAAAAAAATTCAGGGATTTTCTTTTAAAAGTGCCAAAATAAAATTGTACCTTGGAGCCTTTGGTGCAAATTAGTTCAGCCAACCAAACTCAAAGTATTACTTAACAGAATATATTTTTACAATTCCTACATTCTTACAATATCAAAATAATAGCAGGTTAAACTCTAAACTTACTTTTTGGTGCAGGAGCCAATTTAAATCCATGTTTCTTCAATTGATCTAAAACCGCTTTTCTATTTTCTTCTTTTCCCCAAAGAGTCATACGTAGAGGCATGGTAAAAGCGTTGTTTGCACCAAAAGGAACTACCCTATTATATTTAAGAAGGGGAAAAAAAGTAGGAAATTAAAAACGTCATTTTTTACTCCCATGAAGAATCTATTAAATATTCTAAGTGTTGTATTCAAATTTTGCATGAAGTAAAATAGGGAAGAACAAGTGGGGCAGACTATAAAGACAGAAAAATGATGGGATAGGATCAACAACAATCAGAAGGAAGAGTGGTTTTTACAAGCAGAATGCCATAAGAAACTGAGAAGATGGAACAAAGCAGTTTAAACACAAGGACAGTCCATAATCAAGATAGTAAGGTAAGTAAAATAGTAAGTTTAATTGAGAGGTTAGAGCTTTCATTAATAGAACCAGAGAGTAGCAACCCATTCTAAGAATGGGGAATGAGTTGCGAGAACCATTTCTGATCCAGGATTTACCATAAGTTTATTCTCAATATTTGAAAAACTTGATGAACTGAGAAAGAAGAAAACAAGTACACAAGTAAAGTGAGAAGATATTTCTGAACCTTTATCTTCCAAACTCACCTTTTCATATCCTAAACATTCCATATTTAAATTGAGATCACAAACACAATGCCTAAAGAAAAAGGTAACTGAGGAGATTAGCAGTTTAAATAAGGAAGAGGTGGTAGAACTCAGAATATGACTTGATAAAACCACTGCTACTACTCAGCAGCAGTTAACTGATGTCATATGGAAACGAAAGATCAGAATCATCAGATCTTCCATTTGTCAAGAAAAATCTTCATAAGTAAGTTTTATATTTAGGAAAAAATAACATCTAT
Organism: Carollia perspicillata; assembly: GCA_004027735.1. Lineage (NCBI taxonomy): Eukaryota > Metazoa > Chordata > Mammalia > Chiroptera > Phyllostomidae > Carollia > Carollia perspicillata. The sequence goes on along the minus strand of PVKM010015072.1, from coordinate 7,490 downwards.
AAAATGTAGAATATTCAAATACTCAAATATTTGGGAAAAAATATTTTTAATTTGAAAATACTTTGTAGGCAAAATGAAGTTCACCTACATCTGATAACAGGTTACCAGTTTTACAACCTCTGATTTAAACAAACACTTCTAAACTCCCAAATCTATGCACTAAAAGGTTTGGAGACATGGTGTGAACTTCCTAATATTTAAACCGAAGTATATTTTTCTCCAAGGTAATAATAATTCAATAAAAAAGTGAGGGAATAATGATCTCACCTTTAACAGGAACCTAAGCAACAAAACAAACAAGCAAGCAAAATATAACCAAAGACACTGAAATAGAAAATGGGATGACAGTAACCAGAGGGGAGAGGGGAGGGAATTTCAGGGGAAAAGGGAGGGGATTATAGGTACAAGTATAAAAGACACAAGGACAAAAACTAAGGTGGGTGAAAATGGGAGGGAGGTGGGGAGCACTGGGGGGGATGGACTGGGACGGGAATAAAAGACAGAAAAATGTAAAAAAAATTTTAAAAAAGAAAAAAAAAGTGAAGGAATAGCTAGGGCAGTAGAGGTAGATCAGAGGAGAATTAAAGCATTTATTAAACACATACTAAGGATATAGTGAAAAAAGTTGTCACAACAACTATACAGTCTCTTAACAAAGTAAAAGATCACTACAACTCAAAATTATTAAATCTAAGCTCTGAAGTACATTACCCTTCAACTTGTGCCAATTTGTTGTCCATAATATAGGCCAAAGCTGCTGCAAGATCTTTCTTTACATGGCCAACCTGATTTCCATTCACATTGTTTACTTTAATTGCATTCTTATCATAGGGGTTATTGGGTTCTCGTTGTAATGCAACCATTTCATTATTATTAACCTAACAAAAGTAATGAACAGATAATATTAGAAATAATAAGCATGCAATAACAGTTCCTTCATCATTATCTATCTGGAATTTCCACTCATTTTTTAATGCCTACTGAGTAACATTGCATAAGAAATGTGCATTTTCTTGGACTCATATTTCTATAGAAATATTAAAGAGTATATTTTAATAGTCCCTTTATAATATTTTTCTAATTTATGTGCATTGGGACTTTAACAAATCCTTGATATCTAAGAGGCACAATAAAAATTAACAACAGATTCACACTGTCTAAAATTCTCAACATCATAACTTCTGAAAACAAATCATCTTTATTGAGTGCTGCCATTGTTCTAAATGCATTACACAGATTGAGTTTATAGGTATTACTTATTATCCCCATTTTACAGAGGAAGACAGTAAAGCACAGGAAGTTAAGTAACTTGCCCAAGGTCATAAAGCTAGCAAGTAGGAGAGCTAGGATATGAATCTAGGCTGGCTGGTTCCTAAGTCTGAATTCTTCAGACTCTAAAAGATAGGGAAGGTATTATTCATAAATAAAAAATGGAACTGGAACAAGAAAATATATATAGACTTCAACTCATGCCATTCTGATTCCATTTGATTAAAAATTACCTAAGGGTGTCATTATTTAAAAAGAAGATTAAGATTTCAGAAAATTCGCTCCTCCATAAAAACAATGAAAAGGCAGCAAAAATTGTCAGAACCAATTTTTTTGGAACTCTGAAAACTAATGAAAGGATTGCAAAAACAAGAGGAGTGTTCACTCAAGAAAAACAGCGGAATATCTGTGCCCTAGTCCCATAACCTACTCTCAGCTACATGACAGCCTTTAAAAATAACAACCTGCCGAGATTCTTGGTGCAGCCTAGCAGTAACCACAATGCACGATTGAGCAGAATCTTTCAAGATTTATTCCCAAAGAACAGTCATTATTTGAGCTCTGAGCTCACACTGCACAAAAACCCTTCCCCCTTGCATGTTTGTCAAAAACAATTATACCAGCAGTGGGTAACAGCTGAAGCAAAGAAAACGCTGGCGAATAAGATGTCCAAAGAGGCTTTGAAAAGCTCCAACATATTCCTGGGAATCTAAATGGCCACTTGTAAGCATATGACTGTATATGTTCAGGAAAGACCTGGGAAGACCCTAAGCTCTCACCTCTGACCAAACTTTAAGGTCTGAACAACCAGGAAGTGAAGGCTAAGGCAGAGTTGTCGGTTGCCTGACTGTGTGTTCAAGGAGTGCCCCAAATGCACACAGATCCTCTCAGTAAAAACTGGGAGTTTTACTAGTTCCAATGTAATCATTAGCTGACTGCCAAGCTAACTAAGTACAGACATAAGTGCCCAAACACAACAAAGAACAGATTTTACAGGGTTAATTCAGAAGTCACTAAACAAAAATGACAACTACCAAAATCAGCAACAAACAATCCTGGAGAGGAGGAAAATTCTGATTTCTAGTGTTGCCACGTTACTTCAAATGTTCACTTCTCAACAAAAACAAAAAAAAAAAAATGAGACATGGAAAGCAACAAGAAAATTTAGTTCACTAATAGGAAAAAATCTGTTCCCAAAGAAAAAATATCAACTGTTCCTAAGGAAAAAGAGATATGTGACCTACTAAAAAATTTTTTATTTTAATTTAAAATATCTTCAAAGACCTAAAGCAAACCACATTTAAAGAACTAAACGAAAGCACGAGAACTATGTCTCCCCAAATAGAAATTCTGGAGTCAAAAGTACAATAACTAAAGTTAAATATTCACTAAAGAGGTTCAACAGCAGATATGAGCAAGCAGACGAATAAGTGAAGGTGAAGATAGGTCAATTGAAACTACAGGTATTCCCCACTTTTCCAAAGTTTGAGTTAATGATGCTTCACTTTTACATCAAGACCTACATGTTAGTACTCTACTTGTTTTCACCAATTGGAAGGTTTCTGAAGAAAATAGCGTTTAGCCTTTGTTTTGCAGTGAACTATTATAGAGGTAGCACATACCCTGAGCAGCAAGAGTGGCACCAACAACTTTGTTCCCTGGGAAAATACACTTGGCATCTCTGCATCAAGCTACCACATTTGAACTGTATCTGTGAGCATCTGTGCTTTATCTCAATTTAATTTGTGCATCATTAGCAAGGTGTGACCAAAGGTATCAGAAAAGCCTAAGAGAGCTTGTAAGGGTGTTACATTTAGTGTAAAGCTGGACATAATTATGCATTTTGATCACGGTGAACAAAATGGACTCTGTATATGTTGAATTTAGGGACTGGGAACACTCAAAAAATTTTCCATATAAATTAATCATTATTGCTACTTTGCTTTAAGTCATTTCAGTTTACAAAAGGATTCATAGGAATGCTCTGCTTCTGGATAACTGGGGAAACCTGTATAAAATCTGAAGAACAGCTACAGAGTCTGAGGAACAGAAAGAAAAAAATGTAAAAACATGAACAGGCCTAGAGACCACTGGGACAACTGCAAACATATTCAGAAGGGAAACAGAAAAAGAATATTTGAAGAAATAACAGCTCAAAACTTTCTAAATTTGATGAAAAACATCAATCTACATATCTAAGAAGCTCAATAAGATACAAATAAAATAAACTCAAACAGACCTAAACCCAGACACACCATAATCAACCTGTGGAAAGAATCTTGAAAGCAACAAGAGACAAGCAACTTATTACATAAAGGGGGCCCTCAATGACATTAACATTTGATTTCTCTCATCAGAAACTGCGGAAGCCAAAAGACAGTGGGTTAACCCATCAAAATGCTAAAAGAAAAAACTTAAACAAGAATTTCATATCTGGCAAAACTATCCTTCAAAAATGAAGCAGAAATTAAGACATCCCCAGTAAACAAATACTGAGAGAATCTATCATTAGTAGACCTACCCTATAAGAAATACTAAAGGGAAATTTTCAGGCAGAAATCAAAGGACACCAGACAACTACTTGAATCTACATAGAGAAATAAAGAGCATTGGTAAAGGCAATTACATAGGGAAATATAAAAAACTATAAATTTTTCTTGGTTGTAACTTTTTCTGATTTAAAAGGACACAGAACAAACATTATAAATCTATGTCGAGGAGACTACAATGTATGTAAAGATCTAATCTAGTAACAGTATCAAGGAATACAATGGAGGGGAATAGAGCTATCTATAAGCAAAGTTTTGGTATACTATTGAAACTAAGTTGTCATTAACCCAAACTAGTATCTTATGATTTAAGATGTTAATGAAATTCCCCAGGACAACTACTAAGAAACAATACAACATATATAGTTTAAAAAACAACAGATAATTAAAATGGTATACTAGAAAATATCTATAATTAAAATAATACACGAGAAAATATTTATTTAACATGAAAGAAGACAAGAATGAATGCCTGATCCAAGGGCCACATATTATATGATTCCATTTATATGAAAGATTCTAGAACAGGCAAGTCCACAGAAACAGAAAATAAATTAGTGGATGCCAGGAGCTGAGGGAAGGGAGTAATGAAGTCATTACTAATGGATACAGGGTTCTTTTGGGACAGTGAGGATGGTCCCATAACCCTGTAAATATCCAAAAACTACTCAATTGTACACTTTAAAATAATGAATTTTATGGTATGTAAGTTATTTCAACTTTTTTAAGACATAGGAGAAGCTGCCTTAAATCCTTACATCTCGCCTAGCTATCTATCTATTGACTACAGCCTGACCAACTAGGTTATTACATACTTCTCTCTAGCCATTTGGAGATATTCTTTGAGTCATACACCTCTGCTCTCTCCCAGCCCAACTTCCTTATGCCACTGCCTATAGTACAATCATCTTTAAACCAGATTTTGCAAATCCCAGAAAATATATCTCCCCAAAAGTAGGGTAAACAACTAACATTTTTGAGCATTTCATCCCAAATGACATAATTAGATGTCATTTATTATAACACATTATAATTTATTAAAATTCGGTAAGTGTCCTTTAATACAAATGATTGCTAATACTAATAGAATTCAGAATAGAATAAACACAGGCCAACACGTTGGGAATCCAAAAAATAAAAAACATTACTCAGGTAAACAAACAAAAAATACACAAATGGGACTACATCAAATTTAAAAGCTTCTGCATAGCTAAAGGAACCATCATCAAAATGAAAAAGGAACCCACTGTAAGGGAAAACATGTGCCAATGATACATCGGATAAGAGTTTAATTTCCACAATATATAAACAACATATACAGCTCACCAGGAAAACAAACAATCCAATCAAAAAATGGGCAAAGGACCTGAACAAACACTTCTCCGAGGAGGATATACGGATGGCCCATTGATGACAAAAATGCTCAACATCACTAATTACCAAAGAAATGCAACTTAAAACCATAATGAGATATCATCTCACGACTGCTAGAATGGCTATCATCAATAAATCAATAAACAACACGTGTTAGCAAGGATGTGGAGAAAGGGGAACCCTAGAGCACTGTTAGTGGGAATGCGGACTGGTGCAGCCAGTGTAGAAACCAGTATGGAATTTCCTCAAAAAATTAAAAATGGAACTGCCTTTTGACCCAGTGATTCTACTTCTAGAAATATATCCTAAGAATCCCAAAATATCTATTCAAAAGAACACATAAACCCCCATGTTCACAGCAGAGTTATTAACAATAGTCAAGATCTAGAAATAGCCCAAATGCCTATCAGTAGATGATTGGATAAAAAAGCTGTGGTACATTTACACAGTGGAATACTACACAGTGTTAAAAAAAAAAAAAAGGAACTGTTACCTTTTGCCACACCATGGATGGACCTGTGAACTATTATACTAAGTGAAATAAGCTAGTCAATGAAAGACAAATACCATATGATCTCATTTATATGTGGAATCTAATGAACAAAATAAACTAATGAGCAAAATAGATACATGGAACAGACTGACAGTGGAGGATGTGGAGTGGGTCTAGATGAAAGAAGGTAAAGGGATTAGCCAAAGAACATATACCCATGACCCATGGACACTGACAACAGTGGGGAGATTGCCTGAGAGTGGAGAGGCTGGGTGGAGGTGGGCAAAGAGGGGAAAAGTAGAAACAACTCTAATAGAATAAACAATAAAATATTCTCCTTAAAGAACACATTATCCAAACAGCAAACTAAAAAAAGCAAAGAAAATTAAGACTGAATTAAAACAGACATTTAAAATAGAAAAGCAGTAATTTAGTTATAAACTTTATAAATTAGACTTTTTTAAAGTATTTTTTATTCATTATGCTATTATACTCTTCCCAATTTTCCCCTATATCCCTCCTCCACCCTGTACCCCCCAACCTTCCAGCATTTCCCCGTTAGTTCATGTCCATAGGTTGTACACATAGGAAACAGTTTTGTTTCCTATACCATTTTTTACCTCTCCCCATCTATTTTATACCCACCAATTATGCTTCTTCCCTGTACCTTTTCCCCCCATTTTCTCCCCTCCTGCTCCCCACTGATAACATTCCCTGTGTTCTCCATTTCTGTGAATCTGTTCCTGTTCTAGTTGTTTGCTTAGTTTGTTTTTGTTTTAGGTTCAGCTGTTGATAGTTATGAGTTTGTTGTCATTTTACTGCCTACGGTTTTGATCGTCTTATTTTTCTTAGATGAGTCCCTTTAACATGTCATGTAATAAGGGCTTGGTGATGAAGAACTCTTTTAACTTGAGCTTTTATGGGAAGCACTTTATCTGCCCTTCCATTCTAAATGATAGCTTTGTTGGGTAGAGTTATCTTGGATGTAGTAACCTTTCGTGACTTGGAATACTTCTTTCTAGCCCCTTCTTGCCTGCAAGGTTTCTTCTGAGAAATCAGCTGGTAGCCTTTTGGGAACTCCTTTGTAGGTAACTCTCTCCTTTTCTCTTGCTGCTTTTAAGATTCTCTCTTATTTTTAATCTTGGGTAACTTAATGATGATGTGCCTTGGTGTTTTACATTTGGGTCCAACTTCTTTGGGACTCTCTGGGCTTCCTAGAAGTCTATTTCCTTCACAAGATTGGGGACATTTTCCTTCATTATTTGTTCAAATAAGTTTTCAATTTCTTGCTGTTGTTCTTCTTCTTCTCCTCCTATAATTCGGATATTGGAATGTTTCAAGTTGTCTCAGAGGCTCCTAAGTCTCTCTTCATTTTTTTTGAATTCTTGTTTCTTCATTCTGTTCTGGTTGGATGTTTATTTCTTCCTTTTGTTCCAAATCATTGATTTGAGTCCTGGTTTCCTTCCTGTCACTGCTGGTTCCCTGAATATTTTGTGTTATTTCATTTTTGGTATCTTTCATTTGTTCTTTCAATTTCCAAACAAGCTCAGTTGGTTCTGTGAGCATGTCGATTACCAGGTCGATTACCAAGCTCAGTCAGTTCTGTGAGCATTCAGATTTAACTCTCCATCAGATATGTTGGCTATCTCCTCATCACTTAGCTGTCTTTCTAAAGCTTTCTGAAGCTCTCTTTCTTCTCTGTCCTTTCATTTGGGCCCTATTTCTTTGATATGTCGCACCTGTTAAGTTGTAAGGGGGCAGGCCTTAGGTATTCCCAGGGGCAGGGCAACCCCCCTTGCTGCACC
>PVKM010015071.1:0-28279 GCA_004027735.1 Carollia perspicillata | reverse complement strand
ACCGCCATCACTGTCTTGGGTTCGAAGACCTAGGTTCTTTTCCAGGATGCTCTGTAAATATGTCACTGTGAAACCTTCGTTGCTCTTTCCGCAAACAGGACCTGTTAGTTCTTGCCCTATCAACCTCACAGGTTTCTTTTGAAGGCATATAAACACTCACACACTTAGAGCTATAAACCTTGCCAAAATAAATATAGGGTATTTAAATCAATGTTCTCTCCATTGTTATTTTTTGCTGATCAAAGGAACTGGAGAAGTAGGATCAAGGAAATCTCTAAAGCAAGAGTGTCAAACTCATTTTCATCAGGGTCTCCATCAGCCTCATGGTTGCCTTCAAAAGGCTGAATGTAATTTTAGGACTGTATAAATGTAACTACTCCTTAACTGGGGCCAAGGAGCTCTGCATTCGGCCCTTTGAAGGCAACTGCAAGGCAGATGTGGCCCCCCAGTGAAAACGAGTTTGACACCCCTGCTCTAAAGCAATGAGACAATCTTAAAAATTGACCTCAGGTCTCTATTTAATCTTGTCAGAGAAAATCAGCCTCGAGTCGCCAGTGTCTGGCAGTCTGTAGGTCTGCCTCCTTCCAGCAAGGCATCTTATCCATGAGGAAAGAAAGATGTGCATGGTGAGGGCTTCACACAGGCTCATTTAAGTGAGCCCTTCAAAGCTAAATAGGAAGCTCTGTCCCAATGAATCTTCTGTAGGACTTTTTGTAATATCACACAGAAAAATGATTTTAGAATTAATTAAGCTCCCAAAATGTTAAGACCCCAGACTTTTCCGGATCTTTCTTTTGGAAATTGTTCCTCTAAGAAAAAGAGAAATATCTATAACTAAAAGTTTAAGAAACCACTGATTTTAAGTTACACCATCAATTTAATAACAACTTTTTTGAAATGGAAGAAATACTACCCCATTAAACAAATATGTTCATTGTTAGGGACAGCCAATTTCACATTTTTTTTAATTCTAAAAATGTGGGAATCTTATAATTGAAGAAATATTTGTTTATTTAATAAGTAGCCTTAAACCAGCACCAGAAAGACTGTACTTTGGGCTGTTGATGATGGCTCTTTTTAGTATATAGTTTTTGGTAAAAGTTGGGAATGGAGAAGGAAGCTATTTAAGTCTCAGTTTTTCCAACTAGAGAATGAAAATTAAATTTGATTTGGGTCTGGGGACAATAAAAGAGAAGAAATTCTTAATTTCAACTTAATATCCCTAGAACAACATTAGCTTTTTCTACAAATGATTTTAATTAAATCATACATGAGATGCATTCAACCATCAAATAAATGTTCACTGTACCATTTACTACACCATATATGAAATAATGTATCCAACTTTCTTGTTGGTCCTGAAGTTGACATGATGCATTCTTCTTAAAGCTATAGACATCATGTCAACTCACAGGACAATAAGAAAAATGAGAAATAGAGAATGGATATGTAGAAATGGAAAAGTTATATCTCAGAACAGTGAAAAGAACCAGATTCAAGTTCAGTGTACAGAAGTAGGCTTTTGCATGATTCAATTATATGTTTATTAGCCATGGGACATTGCTCTAAATTGCTATTCATCTCATTGACTACCCTTTTTCTGCCTCGTAAAAATAACAACATAAGTAGATCTTAGATGTCATTTGGTGAAGAGCTGAGAACATGACAATAATTTCAAAATGTGATACATCTTTAAACTTATAAGTAAATGGCATCAATCAAGAACAGAGAAACACACAAAGAGAAAAGAATTCCACACTCCTTAGATCTGACACTTCCCAATAGATACTCACAAAAATTCAATCTTGTCAGAGTAACAGGTAGACAGTGCAAATGTCCATGTGCACACATGAAAGGCAGCCCAAGGTAAATAACACAGGCTTTCAAATCACATGCCAGCCCCAAGGAGCTCTGCAATCGCAGGCAAAACACCTAATCTTAGCTGCGATTTTCTCTTCTATGACAATATCTTCCTCTCAGGATTGTAAGGAAGATTAGCACTTACAATAATAAAATTAATTAATTGCTGCTATTTATTGAGCACTTTCTATATTCCAAAGAGTGCTTAGCATTTGATATATTACTTCATTTCATCTTGACCACAAGCATGGGATATACTCTATCCCCATTGTACAGATTAAGAAACTTCCAAGTGTACCCAGCTGAAAACGTTGGGATCGAACTCAGTTTTGTCTGGTATCAGAGACTGTTCTTAATCACTGTGCTTCAACAATAATTTAAATTTTTTTGTTTTCTTCACCATTGTATCCCAAATGGCTAGAATAGCACCTGGTACAAAGTGAGAATAAACAGAGTAATGAAATCTATGGACTGAATGGTTTTATATAGCTTAATACATAATCCAATAAGCAATTTGCACAAATTCATCATTTCCTTTCATTCTCACAATACTCTTGCACTATTATGTCTAATTTACAGCTGAGGAAATGGAGGCTCAGAAAAGGTAACCAGCTTCCCAGAGCCACACCAGTCAGTAAGTGATGGAGCCTGGATTTGAGCCCAGGTCTGGCTGCTGCAAAGCCCAGCCTTCCTCTGAGTAAAGGCACTTTCAGCATTATGTATTAAAGTGCCTAATCCATGACTGCCGTAGAGTAGTCATTCCATAGACACTGTGCTCTCTTCACTCATATATATTTTAAGCCACTTAGAGTGTCTGATATAAAGTAGAATCTATGTAATATATTGAAGTTTTATGTGGAAATGCTTGTGAGCATAATGCCATCCAGCATTACCATATCTGGTAAAAAGGGCATTTGTCTATTTACTTCCTTCAATTTTTTAAACAACTTATGTTTCAGGGTTGTTGTAAGAAGTAAGGGTAATAAAGACTGTTCAGTGTTTGGCACAGCACCTGGCACGCAGTGCATACTGAGCAAGTCCTGTCTCTCTCACCTTGTTCCCATTCAAGACCACCTCGGTCTTGAAACCCATGCTTACTCCAGCAAGCAGAGAGGACCAGTGTGATGATTTTGAGTCTGCTGCTCACACCTTTGTGTAGTAGGGTAAACTGACTATCTTGTTTTCTCCAGATTATCAACAGCAGAAGACTAGCCATATCTGGTTTGCCTCTCTAACATGACTGTATGGCTGCTGGACACAATAACATCCACTTTTCCTTATAGCAAAATGGTTTACTTTATTTCTTCAAAAGGCAGGGCCACAGGGATATTACCTGCTAGGTTGATTTAACTATTGTGAGTTGCCTCTGATTGTCTAGAATGAAAGCATTTCCATCTACCTTCGTGAATCTGAAGGTGAGGTTAGCAAGCTAACCCAGAGAGCCAAAAGGAGATCAGTGATATGCACAGGTAGAAAAACAAAAGTTGGTTTTAAATTCACCTGGAATTTGAGGACTTGATTGCAAGTTAAAAAAAGGATTGCAAGTTATAACCCAGTATCATTGGGAACTATTTAGGATGTTTAATATAAAGGGCAATAAAATGAAGAAAACGGTACTTGAACAACAATAAAAAATGAAAGAAAATGAAATGATTGCCAGGGGCCTGAGGAGAGAGGGGAATGGGGAATTATTGTTTAATGAGTATAGACTCTTAGTTTTATACGAAGAAAAAAGGTACAGAGATGGTTGCTCAACATTATAAATGTACTCAATAGCATTGAACTGTACACTTAAAATGGTTAAGATGGTGAGTTTAGTGTTATATGAATTTTACCATGATAAAAAAATTGAAAAAGGGAAAAAAAGATGATATCCTTAAGAAAAAGGATCCTTAAATTATTAATATATACAATTACTTAGATGAACACAAAAGAGATGGCCTGCTACTCAGGATTCTGAGAACCCATTTTGATTTTTTGAGATAAAAAAATCTTATACTTTTTAAAATATTTAAAAAGTAGAGTTTCTGCCCCTCTCAGCTCATATGAAGATAAGACACTAGAAAAGAAGGTAATATGGATGGTTTTGCTCATCTAGGCTTCTTACCGCAATCTGGAACCCAAATGAATCAGAAAAGTGTTAAGAACTTATTCTTCTCAGACACCAAATCTATTACTACACACATCGCTAGAAATATCCCCAGAATTTTAGAGTAATTAAGCAAATAACATCTTTAGCTTTGAGTTATGGGTTAAGTAATAATTTTGTGATTAAATATCTCAATTGTTCTTCAATGTAAGAATCATTATATCAACTTCTACATTATGTTACAATATATATGTATAGTTTGTGAATGATTTCATCAGGCAAGACTATAAAACTTATTTATTCCTGATAAGGCTGTACTTCAAAAATAGTTTTGAAATTAAAAATTCCAAAATGTATACCATTGGTATAAATTATAAATTATTCAACTTAGAACAGCCTAGTTGGAAAGTTATTACATTAGTGGTGACAAAGTACATTAGTAATGATAAAATATATTTTTCTAGAAGCAAATTTGAAGGAGCAGAATATAAATAGTTTTTGAGTGAGAAACCACAGCTGGAAGAATGTAGTGGCCCCTTTACCTAAATCTGTCAAAACCTGCCTGTGGGTTAGGGTTAAGAACGTGGATTGGTCACCTATGAAAATGAGAATACAATTTTATGAGAAAAACTCATCAGCATAATTCTAATGAGTTATGGTCTTTGTTGTGAGAAATAAGAAATTCTGTGGTCTCACCCTGAAGAACATTAAGAAAACATTACTAAAAGGAAATTGAAAAAGTAATATATGTTAGAGTGGTGAGCACAACTTTTTCCTGATTGAATAGATAGATAAATATTGCACACAAGTATCAAAATACATTTAATTTTGCCACAACAATAGATATTCCCCTCACAAAAAGCATATTAATCATCTTGGACTTATGAAACTGGGTGGTGATAAACAGATGCATTTTTAAAGACAGGGTTTTTTCTTGGAGGCTTGTTTTGTTGTTTATACTAATTTAAATTCAGCTTTACAGCCTGAATGCACTCACAGCACTGTGTGATGCTAAATGCGTGCTGCATTTTCTTGAACCATTGCCAAATATTTCCTTCACCAAATCCATTGCTCCAAAGAATTTACTATATTGGAGATCACTGGTCTCCAATTTAGGTTATTTTTGCTCTGATTTTTGTAGCTCTTTTTTTTGCACTTGGGAAGAAATATAAAATAAACAGTTTATAGACCCAGGGCTTCATTTAGGAATGTTTACAACAGCTTCTAAGGACAAAAGCTGAGTTAAACTAAAAGGTGTTCTTCCAAGCAATACATTACTTTAATATGATTTGTTCACTTAATCTGCCATCAACAGGCAAAGCAAAAATACTTGTCCAAATTCTAGGTGGTTTTTGCTGGCATTAGAATTTAAAGTCTTAGGCAAAAACCATATAAAGACTTCCCAAGTTGGTTTTGCTGCAAAATTATGGCATCACCACAAAAAAGTACAAAAAAAGATTATAAAAAGAAATGTTTCTGGTTCATCCTTAAGGATTTGTCTTCGTTTCTGGTCTTTGTCCTACTAGAAAAATGTAATGAATACCATAATAAAAATGTAAAACCACTAAAGAAAGTTGGAGATTAAAGTACTACATCATATCCACAAACATTTTCATTTCTTCCCATTGAAAATAAAATGAGAAGCTACCAATTGAAATCAAGGTTACGACTTGAAGGAATTTTACTTTGTATGACATGTCACACTTGCCCTTGCTATAAATAGCTATAGATTGAAGTATACATTTCAATTAGGACTCTATAGATGGAAAAATTATATTAAAAATTAAAACATTAAAATTATATAAATTGATATAACATTCATAGATGAAGGTGCAACTTTGAGAGTCTGGTGGAACTGAGCCCTTATTACCACATAATGAATTCATATGTATCCTCGCGGTGGAATCAAGAAGGCAGAAGTTGTTATCACTGTAGTGTGGTTGCTGAGAAGACACGACGTTCCAGGGGTGTTCAACCTGCTGCCCATGAACCACATGCAGTCCAGGATGGCTATGAATGTGGCCCAACACAAAATGGTATATTTACTTAAGACCTTTTTTTTGTTTGCTCATCAGGTTTTGTTAGTGCTTGTGTATTTAATGTGTGGCCCAAGACAGTTTTTCAGTGCAACCTGGAGGTGCCGAAAGGTTGGACTCCCCTGGGCCCTTTACCATAAACTGAAGGGCATCCCCCACTATGTGCCTGCCATTTCTACTCTCCAGTGGAACTAGCCTTTTCAATTTATCTTCTTGGAGACCAGAGTCCCAGAGAATTTACTTCCCACTTACCCCCTATTTACTATCTGACTTCTGAAAGCATTTTAGCCATCTTCTTTTTTACAATCAAAGTGATTTTAAAGCAAAATTTAGGATCATCAGATATTTCTCAGACTTCTGAAATCTAGGACAGTGCCTGAAATCGATTTTTAATAATATTGATTTCAAAGATTAAAAATCTGCCATTTTTCAGGAGAAAATACGAATCTATTTCAATGAAGGGTGAATTCAGCAAATAGTCACAGGAGATCAATTCAAGTCATTGACAGTTGTGAAGAGCAGGCAGGACTCTTGCCAAGAGCAGGGGTTTTAGCTTTATGTAAAGTGCTGCTATCTTGACTGCCCGAACTACCCGAAAACCAGACTTTCTTCCTCACTGGTGGGTTACTGGTGCCATATATGGCAAGATTTATAGAATGTTCCTATTAAGCCAAAAGAAAGAATTTTCATAAATTCAGATGGCTAATGTCCCTGTCTTCTACCCAGGGAACCTAAGCCATATGGTATGGCCCAGAGTAGGCACACAACAGGCCCCCAGAAAGGCTTTGCTGATTGAGTGGGTAGGTGAGTGAGTATGTGACTGATCAATTTGTGCATGAATCAGTGCATGAATAAAACACATTTTAATTTTGAAGGCATTCAGAATAAGGCAGAGAGGTTCTGAAAATTGCCTTTGTCTGGACTTCCAGACAAAGTTGGAAAGGTTTTTATTCATTTGCCAGAATTATCTACAGTTATCTCAGTCCTTCACTCCTGCTGCAAAATGTCCATATTATCTATCCATATAGGGATACTTTTAACATGTAAAAGCATTAATATTTGTGCAAGCAACTAAACTTATAAATTCAAGCCTTTTAGTATATGCTAATAAATAGGCAATAAGTCTTCAAGGAGAAGATTTAGGCGTGGAACAAGTGGCAAGTTCTCTGTCCATTTCCAACAGTTCTTTCCAAATCCCATTCTCCTTGCCCAAGGAGAATTGCTTGTGGTGCCGAGAGTCTGCTTATTTGACCTTTTCCAGGAGAACCTACTTTGTATCATGAAGTAATTTTCACAGTCACAGATGAAGTCATTTGATTCCAATATCATGGCCAAACAAACCTTAGACTTAACATTTTGCAAAATTGACTCTCCCCTTTTCTGTCTTCCTCATCCCACCTTCTAGTAAAGTAAAAGGGAAGCAGAGCAGAGAGGGAAAACACCGTGGAAAAACCAAGAACTCCTAAACAATCCAGAGTTTGCCAATATGCTTTTTAGTATAGTAGACCTACAATTCAGATATAATTTTTAAACTTCTGTTGATGGTGGGCACCTACCTGTACTATGTTCAAGAAAAGGATTTATTTCCTGGACACTGATTCCCACACATCAGTCACTCTAGAATAAGCCATACAAATATTAATAATGGCTCCTCACTAATTCTCACCTCAGTGTAATATAATCTTGTATAAATTTAATGTGACATTTTGATTATACACTGGATCAAAACTTCTATTCTGTCAGTGTTTCGTAGCACTTGAATGAGAACTCAAATAAAAAAGAAAATAGAAAATCTTACAATTATAGCAAAATATGTAAGAACAGATATTATGATGCACCTTAAAATTAAAAATTAAAGAAAAAGAAACACCTGCCTCCAGAATGTAGAGTATGCTAGAATCAGCTGTAGTATTATGGAGGTAGAAACTGTTAACAGTTTAGAGTGTGGCTGCAGCTGCTAACTTCATTTCGCCAGGGCACTTGAGAAAGATTCAGGTCCAGTAAGAAAGAGCATTGTATCAATCGAGTTGACTCTTCCCTGGTAGACCTGTCAGTTTCTGAGAAGTGGAGTTTCTTTCACGATGTCTGCTGCTCATGGGCTGCATAACTAGGGTTCAGGTTGTATGCTCCATAAACATCCTTCCTTCAAAACACCTTTGGAACTAACACTGCAACCAAAAACTCAAGTTCAGCTGCTTACTACAATGACACCCAAACTTATGACACAAGTGCTGGTGCAAAAGGAAGAGGTTTATTCAGGTGCCCTGATCTGGGATAATGGTGGAGGTCTATCTCAAGGACCAGACCCCCTCCTAAAGGCCCAAGGTTCTTATAGGGATAGGAAGTGGTAGAGAGTGGAGGGCTTATTTTTTTTCTAGTCAATTATCTTGCTAGCTTTTGGCACCCTTGGGTCCTATTCATTCTGGCTTTTGGTGTACTCAGTATAAGAATCTCCCTCTGCACCATCTTGGCCAAAGGGGAGACTCCCCATGTTCCCTGACTGTCTACCAGTGTCAGGGTCAGTGGGCAGGGGTAGGAGCCTACATGACCTGCCATCAGGAAGCCTGGAGATGACACAGCCCTCAGCCCACCTTTCAACTAGACACAGCACCCACATATTTTGGGGAGCTGGTTGGAGTCGGCAGGCCACCCCTAGATCCCTACTCCAACTGATGGCTGCCTATGGTAACATCTTCATTCTGTCTTACATCATTAAGATCTGGTAGGATCCTTTAACCCTGCCTCATCATCTGTAATTGAAAAACAAAAGCATGTGCATTAGATTTCTTCTTTCTCAAAAATTAAACAAATGGCAGATTGTTGCCAATAGTGAGTTTAAGAGTTTGGGGTAGTTTTGTGTTTAATTAAAGACAATAGGGCAAGTGGAGACCCATAAAAGCACATCTTTATTGTATCTTGTAAATATTATGGATGAGAATAATCTTACTAACATAATTGCCAAATGATTATGCTAAAATTCCTCCCAACTCTTTCCTTATGTGTTGTCACTATGCTCTCCTGGGGTGGGCCTTCCATGTTAGAATTTTCAGTTTTTCAAAAAACTTCAGAAGAACTTGAGCAACTAAGGCATTTGAATAGTATCTATTTTTAAGTCAGCTGAAACTTCAACAATCAGTGTTATAAATAGCAGAAACTACCTCTCAGAAATAAACTGAATTCATAGTGTATGGGAAAATGTACGTTCTGCTCGCAATTTTAAACTCTCTATCTTTGGTAACTTGTTAATTTTCCTCCTCTCTTTTCTTCCATGTTCCCTTCTTGCCTTCTTTTCTCCTCCACTTTTCACACATTCTTAGTTAACAAAGTCCTGACAGTATAACCCATGTGGCATCTCCTTTTTTAGTGTTATTGACCTTAATAAAGGTAATGGCAGTCCTTATCTTTACCTGATTTCAAAATTGTGGATAGCAATAGCTAAGCAATTCTCACTAATATTCATGAAAAATTCATGTATATTATTTAATTTATACAAACTACTTAATTATAGGCCCAAAATGTTAAAGTTAAATTTAAAAATAAGACAGTACATTACTCTCACACTTGACATCCTCTCACATGCAATGGTAAGATAGCCTAGAAGGGTTGGAAGATTAGGAGAGAATTACGAGTTTGAATTTCTTTGTCTAGTAATTTGTGATTATCAAACCCCCTCCCATATAAGTGGGGAAAGCAAACAGAACTAGCATTTGGGCATATAATTATCAAAGCTTCGCACTGTCCCTTTCAACCTTCTGGGCCTTCCCCTCCCCCTTGATAAAAGATGGGTATTTTTCCTATGACTGTTCTTAAGCACTCTTAAGGACTACAATCTTCTATGGTCACTTTAAATTACAAGTAAGATGCCCAGGTTCCTGACAATAATAAAAATTAACCTAACAAATTTCCCACCACCACCACAACAGCCCCAGCTGAGCCTTCCTCTTCCTGCTTGCTACTACTATGGGAAAGGGTTGCCAGGTCTCACTTTCTTTCCCATTGGAATGATTGCCCTTTCATCAGCTTGTTAAAACTATTTCTGACAGGTCAAGTTGAAGTGGGGAGAGGACAGATGGGGCATAAGAATGGTCCCACTTTGCTGAACTTTCGTAAGATGGTTTCTGCTCTCCGGGCCAGCAGACGACTCAAGCTGACCCCTTTAAGCAGTTCATGAGGTCTTCTGAGGCCCACCTGGGACCTTCCAATGGCACACTGCAGTGGCAATGTGTTTCCTTTCAGCTGCCCACTCCATTTTCAGGGTGTGGTTTCTCCAGGTCTGTTCTCAAGGCTCTCTCTGTATACTGCCACAGTCCTTATTCCCCAGGGGGTTCTCTGGGACAGGATTTTACATGGTTCAGACTCATGATATGAAGTCCAGGGAAAGACCATATATCCTTGCCCTCTATCGGTGGGAGTGTAGCTGGTGCCCATACAGTGCTGCTGCTCTCTTCTTCTTCCTTCTCTTCCATTTCTTCTTCTTTCTCTTATAGTCCTTCTTCCTTTCCTTGCCTTTTTTTTAACTCATTCCTTCTCAGCTCAAAAGCTATAGCCTCTCACCTATAAATTCCTCAGGGGCAGTGTCTCCCAAATTTTAGAGAACAATATTAATTCAATGACTTTCATTAACCTTGAGGAAAGGAGAAAGCCTCCCAAGCCCCATCCCTGAGAGTGAGGAGGACACACAACTCCCAAACTGTGAGGGTTGAGTTCTGGACCACGTGAATGGATTTTAGAAACTGCCAGCATGAAGGTCTCATCCCTTCTTTGTACTGTGGCACCTACTGAATCTCAGTGCCTTAGCACTCTATTACAAGAAAAGGAAGGGTTCATTATTTTCTGTGGTAAACTACTGTTTTCTCTTCTTTGCAGTAAACAATTCTTGTGGTGAAATTATAACATTTTAAAAAATTCAAAAGGTCTTCTACAATTTAGTGTGAAAACCCAGAAGTTACCACAAAAGCATGTGAGCAAAATGAAGTTATGAACAAACATTTATTAAACATTTACTTGTATTTCAATTATTAGAGCACTGTATTGAATGTTTTGCATACATTATCTTATTTAGTCCTCACAACAACTTTATGAAGGGGGCATTATCATTCCCACTTTATAGATGAGTAGACTGAGGTTCTCAGAAATTAAGTAATTCACCAACAATCTTCCACTAGTTAGTTAGTGGCACAGCCTAGGCTTGAACTCAGCTAATGGGAAGCTTCTCTCTCTCTCTTTCTGTCTCTCTCTTTCTCTCTCTCTCTATATATATATCTATATATCTGTATATATATAATCTTAAACTGTATTAATAATTACTTTTAATAGCTTTTTTAAAGCTTTTAGGGGAGAAAATTATTTATATTTTGTTATTGATGCTTTTACAACTTCAGTTTTCATGCAAATTATCTTTCATATAATGCAACTGGAAATGATATTCTGAAGATCGTGACATCTGCAATTCTTCAATCTTGTCTGTGAGTGTGTTTCTAAAGTTGAAACCAAATATAGAGCACCCAGCAAGAGTTCTAATTCTGACAATGAAAAACACTAGTAGGTAGGTATTCTAAGGGGTGGCATACCTATCAATACCCATGATATAAGTATGACAATGTATACCTTATTAAGTTCTTCCTCACAGTTGCTCATTAAGGAAATGTGTGTCATTCACTTCTTTCAGGATGGTCTAAGTTAATTTGTCTCATATCCTGAGCTTTTCAACTATGTCACTCTCAGGCACACTGTCATCCCCTACATCCATACCCATGCCAGACAGTGTTAATCATCATGGCACTGTTTCTTCCTGAATCCCGGAACCTCCAGAGCTTGACAAAGTTACAGCCAACTGATTGGTGTTGCCTGCAACATTAAATCTATTTGTCCTTAGTTGAGTGTCTTCCTCTAATTGAACTCCTTGTTCTGCTCATCTTCATGCTTTTACTATTCTCTAATTCAGACACTCTGCTAGAGGACCACCTCAGCCATTCACACTTCTTTTTTTCCCCATCTTGGACAGAGCTCAATTCAAGAAGGTACTAGATTGCGTCTTGCAAAAATAAATAATTGTATTGTCTCACTCTTCCTGGAATCAACATCAGAGATGCCAAAATAACTCTTTTAATTTAACTTTAAACCTAGGAGAACATGAGACTAAAATGTATATATTATATAAAGAAGACAAAAATCATCCCTTGGAGGAAGAAAGGAGAGTGGCTACAGCCAGATCAGGAAGGAAGGTTAGGTGATCGGCTGTTTTCATTCTGGTGAGCTCTCCCACCAGTTCCTTGGCTCTCAAATACTATAAGCACTTTGTTCAAGAATGGACAGAGTGATGTCAGTGTTAACAAAAACCTCCTGATCAAAAACTGCTGAGGTTACACAAATATTTGGCAAAGAATTATCTTTGCTGATGGATTGAAAGACATGAAGAAGTCATCAATCTACAGCATTGGTGCATTCTTTTTCTTAAAGATATGTGCAACAAAATTATTTGTCAATTTGACATCTGTAATCTCATACTCTGTAGCAAAGTTTAACAGCATGTCATAGACTATTACAATATATGGCCAGACAACTTGTCTGGAGGCCCTGGACTTCTGTGATACCACCCTCAACTGCTGCTGCTGCTGCTGATGACACCTACATGTTAACAGTGAATAAATTCAGCATACTCTACCTTCCCTCAGTTATAATTCATCCCTACTGAGTACCTCAACTAGACTGAGGTTCATAAGGGCATTTTTAAAAATCTTCACCCAAGGTTTTAATTGATTTTTAGAGAGAAAGGAAGGGGGTGGGGGGGAGAGAGAGAGAGAAAGAGAGAGAGAGAGAGAGAGAGAAAGAAGAGAGGGAGAAAGAGAGATAGAAACATTGATCAGTTGCCTCCCAAATCCACCCCAGCTGGGACTGAATCCATAACCTTTTCTGGTGTATGGGATAATGCTCCAACCAACTAAGCTACCTGGCCAGAGCATAAAGGCATTTTAAAGAAACTGATTTTAGAGAGGGGAAGAGAGACAGACAGACATACAGAGACAGAAAGAGAGAGAGAGAAACATCAATTTGTTGTTCCACTTATTTATGCATTCATTGGTTGATTCTGTCTGTGACCTGACTGGGGATTAAACCTGAAACCTTAGCATATCAGGACGACACTCTAACCAACTGAGAGCTACCTGGCCAGTGCCAGGAGCATTGTAACAATAACCTGGTGACCCAAAGGAGTGATGTGGCCCCGAATTGCCAGTGTTTGTTATAATTGCAAGATAACCTTTATGGTGGCTAAAGTTATAATTGCCACTGTGTTAATAATAGTCACATTTATGTGTAACCCACCCAAATTCTTAGAAAAATAGCAATATATGTGCTAGTGAACACTAGTAATCATTTTAATTATTTGTTTTAGTTGCTCCTGTAACACTGATTTCTTAACTCCTCCAAGGAAACAGACAGAGGAACATGAACAGCAAGAACAAAATAAGTCCCCTGTCAGAGAGGCTGGAACTCTTTTAGGACACAAATGATCATTACAATACCAGTATGGGCCTTGGCCTGATTAAAGCATTCCTCAGAGATAAATCATAACTGTTAGAGTCAGGACAAAGACATACAGGATCATTGCAAATGATGCCTTAGCTATTTGTTGTGAATTGATGGGGCAATAACCTCACTCAAAAATTTCTAATGTTGCTACCAAGAAATAAAGTAGGCTGTGCTTTTCGAATTGAAATGGAAGTGAAAGAATCAGGCAAACCCTCTGTCAAGGATTCACTGAGGCATTGCTTCACAGTTGGACAACTGCAATAGCATCCTAGTGACTAAGCTCCTGGTGCGTAGTCTCTTGCTCACTTCAATCCATTTTATCCACACTGTTGCATTCACACCTAAAATAGCTCCATTTCAGCACTCCTCTTCACCCCCTTAAAAACCATTCATGGAAACCCCTTGGCAGATGAAATTTGACCTTTCCAGGCTAACCTGTAATTGCTCCACTTTCTCTACCCTCATTTGCATCCAGCCTTTCTCCTCCAGGCTAGATAGAATCTTGTTTGGAATGGTTTCTTTGACTTTCCAAATCCCACCCAACCTCCAACACACTGCTCTGCCTCCGTTTCTTCTGTGAATTCTTTCCTATGAATCCCCATCTTTCTTTCTCTGAAATCACTCATCGATTCCCAAAGCTCTTTTGAGTACCCACCAAGTAGGTACAGAGATTCTTATCAAATTGAACTCGACTCTTGTTTGGTGTGTAGCATTTTTCTATTGGATTGTTAGAATTTTTCCATGCTATGTCCCTGTCTTATCGCCTCATCCTATGTCCCATTGTATCTCCTGATGTCCTCCATGGCACATGACAACATGCCTTATACAGAGAATGGCCTGCAGGTACTAGGCTGCTCTGCCAGAGTCCTCAGCATCTTAACAGAGCTGTAATTTGTCTTGTGAAGTTAATGCATTGAGCAGGAGTCACAGCCTAGTGGCTGCATTTGCTCAGTGATATGTCCTTAGCTCTGGGAGCCAGAAACTCAAACTCCAAAAACTAGACTACAAGTGTCTCAAAGTGTATGCATCTTTTTTCTATCTTTGCCCTCAAGTCAGAATTTCCCTAACTTCAAAATTCCATTTTAATTTCCTGATGTAGTTGAAATATGTGTAGATGAAAATACTTTCCTAGAATATAAAAAGGCCTTTAATTTAAATCACAGTTTCCACAGGTAAAATTGCCAACTTTTTAGGGGTGCCAAGATCCTCACACCTTGGCTGCCTCAGCTCCTCTCATTTCCTCTTTGATATCAGTCTGAGGAGGTGTTTGGGGGAAACCTATAGAAGTGCTGAGAGGAATAGGGACCATCCTTAGTGAAATAAATACATCCAGCAAATTTTAGGCAACACAATGTGCAATCATCTCTACCCTTTGATGTATGGGATCAAGTTACAATTAGCATGTTGTGTAATACATTGGGGAATACTAGAAAATTCACCGAATGCACTGCCATGTGTTTGACATGCTAAAATGGCTGTCCTAGCTCCCCTGAAAGGCAAACAAAAATGAGAAATGCCTAACTTCATAGAGGCTTCCAGACCAGCATAGCCTCTGACCCTGCCCCTATGCTGAAGGCAAATTCTCCTTGTTAAAGGGTTCCTTCAGTCATGCCATTCCAGATCCCTCTGGCTCTGACACTAGTGCTGCCCTACTTTTGTTAAGTGATGGTAGGGCTTAGGAAAGAAGAGAGAAGCAGGTGGCGCCATGTTTTAGTAATGTCACAGTGCCGTGTGTGGATGCACGTTTGCCCATAAGGAAGAGGCTGGTGATTTGTTTGCATTTTCCTTTCTTCTTGTTTCCACCCAGAAAGTAAGCAGA
Organism: Carollia perspicillata; assembly: GCA_004027735.1. Lineage (NCBI taxonomy): Eukaryota > Metazoa > Chordata > Mammalia > Chiroptera > Phyllostomidae > Carollia > Carollia perspicillata. The sequence goes on along the minus strand of PVKM010015071.1, from coordinate 12,945 downwards.
GTGTCACATTACACAAGAACAGCACAGACTCCTGTCAATCTTCTAGAAGCAGAACACCTCTCTCTGCATCACAGTATGTTTTGTAGCTGTCAGGTGCTGTGCCTTACTCTGTAGCCTTCTCCCATGCTACTTACTCACATGGCTCCTAAATGTGCTGACATCCTACCTAAAATAGAACTCAGCCTTGCAACCTAAATGAACCCAGCAATCAACACAGGAAAGTTAGATGGAGTGGGGTTTCTTAGGCTTTTGACATGGAGTAGCTAGAGTGGATGGGTCAGCCGTTGGGTGTTTTCATAGTGTACTGTGGAAAGGGGAATTGCACAGTTCACAGTACAAATGTGGAGAGGGCAGTGGTATAGTTTATAGTGCAAGTGTACAGACAGGGATGGTAGAGTTCATAGTGCAAGTGTGGAGAGGGGATGGTGAAGTACGCAGAGCAAGTGTAGAGAGGGCCATCGACGGTACAGTTCACAATGTAAGTATAGAGATGAGGTTGGTAGAGTACACGGCAAGTGTAGAGAGGGGAACGGTAGATTTCACGGTGCAAGGGTGGAAAGGGGAATAGTAGAGTGTGCAGTGCAGATGTGGAGAGTAGAAGTATACAGTGTAGGATCCAGAAAAGGTCCTTGCTCCCCATGTCTTTTCACATTGTTGCAAGGTCATGGAAATAGCCATTGAATACTCAGCTGCTTAATACAAGACCACTCATCAATAAAGTACTTATGTGCTCCAATCTATTGATGTGGACTTCTCCTGACCTTGCTAGCACTGATGGGACATGCTCATTGCTGATGCTGCAGGACGAGCATCATAGGCTTGATCAGTAAAACTGAGGAGCTGCAAACTCCCTAAGGGACTGCCGACCACTCTCACAACAATTGCTTGACCTTTATCAGCATCCATTGACGACTGCCACTGATACTTGATATTCACACAGATCCTCCATTAGTGCTGTCCAACAGGGGCTTTCGTGGTGGAAGCAATGGTGAAATAAGGAGGGGGATGGAAGGGACAATTTTGTCACTGAGTGCTGTGGTTTTGCAGTTCTTCTGCAGATCTGAAGTTGCACCTGGAACCCTAGAGCCTGGAAGCCATATATTTATTGAGAAACTATGTTTAAAAGCCTGCTTAGGGTACAGTTGGAGTAGGAAACATATCATTTATGTGTAAACTTAGTCCTGAAGCAGCTTATTGTCTGGGGGGGAAATGCAGACCGAATGCAGTGTCTTTATGAAGAGCTGGTTCCCTACAATGTTCTCCATGTTGTGGGAGCCAGATGACATAACAGAAAAGCAAACATTTTGGGGTCAGCCAGACCTGGACTCCAACTCCAGTTTTCTCACTTATGAATTCCTCTATTGAGTCACACCTGAGCCACCCTTGTCTTACTTACTAAGTAGGGTGGGACTAAAGCCCACTTCTCATAGTTGTTGTTAAGAATGTGGACTGAAATGAAATCATACACCTGAAAGCACTTCCTGAGAAGCACGTTTAATATGGTCTGGTGGCCCCCGTGCCACGCCACTGCAGTGCTGCTCTGGGAGGTGGCCATAGAAGATGACGAGCCGAGCAGAGCTGGTTAACCATCCCGTGGAGTGCAGAGGGCAAAGCCTCCAACCTCAAGCTCCATGACTTCCCCAGGAGAATCTATAACATTGGAAACATAGATCAAATTTCTATTTTTTACAGATTCAATTTGTCTCTAACAATGTATGAATGTGTCTAAAGCTCACAGACACCCCAGTATACTCGCTGTTCTACTCACGCTGCCTTTCTCCTTAGCACAGTAATGGGATCCAGCCAGACACCTCCTGTGGCTCTCTGCATGATCCTATCACTGAGGCTAGTGGCTCCTAGATGCAAAGAGAACCATACCTGCCACCTGCCAAGAAATCCTGACCTCTAACCTTTAGACCCCAGGTTGTAGTTGTTGGTTTATTTAATTTTTTTGGAGAGAGAAGGAAAGGAAGGGAGAAAGAAAGGGAGAGAAACATCAATGTGCAAGAGAAACATCAATTGGCTGCCTCTCCCATGTCCCCACAACCCAGGCATGTGCCCTGATAGGGAATTGAACCAGCAGCCTCTCAGTCCACAGGCCAGCACTCAAGCCATCAAGCCACACCAGCCAGGACTAGACCTCAGTTTAAAATGCAACTTTTTATATATTACTTCAGCAATCAGTAGTCATTCACCTCTATTTTAAGTGTTTCTAAATTTTGTTTATGAAACTCTCTCAAGCCTCGGAAAGCTTAGATCCCTTGACTAATTTCACGGAGCTAATAGGTGGCCCTGCTGGGAATGGAAGCCTACCTCCCTGACTTCAGAACCTGGGCTCTCAGTCATGGGTACCTGGGTGCTGAAGTCCCAATCCTGCTAGGGTATCAGGGAGCTGACCCCTGACTTGGAAAGAGAAGCAGGATGTCGATGAAGGAAAGGAGAGAAGGAGAGAGCAGAGGGGAGTTCAGGGGAGGAAAGGATGTAAAGGACATCATGCTGAAGGAGCCATCGTGCTGTGGACAAGGGATGTGGCTCTCCAGCTGGTTAAAAGCTGTAAGTACCAAGAGGAGTTTGTTCTCCATCTGATTCTGAGATGAAGCAGACACTTGTGCTGCCCTGGCAGCAATCATGTTTCTGCCATCACTGCTGCTTGATTTCATTTTTAAATAAGATGTTTTCCCCTTCAGTCCATGTATGCCTATCTCTCGTTCAGATTCTCATCACCTCCCACTTTCTTCCACATTTGAATCTCCAGATCTCCAGATCTGTTCACAGATCCTGAGTGGCTTCTCAGGAAGCCTCCTACAGAGACTAGGAGAGAGTGGTCTTCAGATACAGGTGTGGACCCAGGGCAAAGCCTGGCACCTCACCTCTGGGCCTATCTTTTGCAGATAATTGGGACCATTCCTTTGATGCCAAATCCGGGGCCATCGAGTCAAGCAGCAAGTGGCACTCAAGGTCTTCAAGTGCAGTCGATCACCCCCCAGCTCCTGACAAATGCCCAGGGCCAGATCATCGCCACAGTCATCGGGAACCAGATCCTGCCAGTGATCAACACCCAGGGCATCACACTCTCACCCATCAAGCCTGGGCAGCAGGTAAAGGCTCCCTGTTCGGGCAGCAAGGCTACCTGGACACCTCTTCTTACAATCCTTTTTCTATTTGTTCTTAATCAGTGGAAAGTAATTTTTAGATTATAAAATATTTAATTCCACTAATCCTAATACATCAGTATTCATAAACAAGCAAGCAGCTTTATTTTTTTTTATTCTTAGTGGTTATGGGTGAGAACTAAATAGTTCTATAATATAAAATATGAATATATTAAGTTACAAATACAGATTCTGCCCTAAAATAAGGGTGTGTTCTTATCTATCTATGCTATGATATTTAATTATCAGACAATTTAAAAAGGAGTCAAGAAAAATACAATACCACTCACGCCTTAACTTTAATTTTTTTAAAAAATTATTATTAAACACCAAGAGATCCCATTGAGGCACTGCTGAGACTGCTGCCTACAAATTAGGAAATGCAAAATAGGAAGTTCTACTTGGTTGAATTTCATTAAAACTCTGACAATCCAGTTCATTTTTTCACTCAAATATCAGTGCAGCACTTCCTATGTGTTATGCTAGAGGAATGAAAGAGCAACACTTCCCGATTTTAAGGAGCTCATGGTTTTCTAGAAGACCCAGATACATAGCAGAGCCCCACTGTACAATAAAGCAGAAAATATCCTGTGACAAGACAAATGTGTACAAAATTTAGTATCGTTACAGGGATGGGAATAATCAACTTTGTCTAGAGGGTTTTGCATCCTCACAGAGAAAATCATTTGGCTACTAAATCTTAATGGATGAGTAAAACTTAAACATGTAAATGATGAGCTAATAGTGGGAACAGCAGGCATAAAGACAGGGCAATATGAAAGAGGGTGGAGTGTTGAGAAAAAAAGATGCAAGTTTTATGCAATTGGAAGATAGAGGGAGGCTGAGAACAGTCATGAAAAGGGCTTTGTAATCAAGCCAAGTGTTATGGACTTTGTCTTTGCATGTTCTTGAACACGTTACACAACATCTTTGTTCCCCAGTTTTCTCAGCTGTAAAATGGGGGTAACCAGTACCTACCTCACAAGACAGTTGTGAAAATTAAATGAGTTAATGCATAAACAAAATGGTTAGAACAGTGCCTGGCACACAATAGGCACTTATATAACCATGATGATAGTGATGATGGTACCCCACAGACCTGGTAATTTATAAGAGGGTTTAAAAGAAGGATGGCATGCTCAGCTTTATTTTTCAAGAAAACAACTCTGGTAGCAGATGGAGGTTGAACTCGAGTGGTGAAACATCCATTGTGAATAAATTATTTAGGAAACTCTAGCAAAATACAAATATGAATTCATGAAAGCAGCCACTAGAGAGTTGAAACTAAGGGTCTGGAATTGTAATAGAGCTCAGGACAGGATCTGAACACAAATGTTGCAGCTAAAACAAGACATCCAGAGAAATCATGAAGAGAAAGGGAAGGAAGAAAGACAAAGGAGTCATCCTGGGACACATCAGCACTTAAGGAATGAAAGAAAGGAGAGAAAGAAGAAATGACTGGATAAGTAGGAGAGGAACCTAGAGCATAGACAACAGTGTCAAAGCTGCAGAGATGAAATTATGTAAAGCAATGGAGAGAAATCATTTCCTCTATTTCTTTGCTGTAACATCTTAAAGCACAGGTGGCAAACACAAGGCCCGCAGGCCAAATCTGACCCTCCACTTTGCTTTATCCACTCAACACCTTGTTTCTACTTGGTGGCAGTGCCAAGATCCTTGCCCCTAGTTAAGGAGTAGTTACATTTATACTATCCTAAAATTACACTCAGCCCTTTGAAGGCAACCACAAGGCTGATGAGGGCCCTGGTGGAAATGAGTTTGACACCCCTGTCTTAAAGTTTGAATTGTCTCTGCTTGAAACATTTGAAATAAGTGACTGGGTGAGTTAAGAAGAAAGAGATGGGCAATGCTAAGGCCTAGATTTACATCTGGACAGTGTATCAAGAAAGGTGGTGGAGAGGAAGATGGAGACTAACAGTGATTGTATGACTGACTATAACAGTGAGATTATAAGGCTTTATGAGTCATCAGGTAACTGTATAACGTAAAGAACTTAGCAAGGAAGTAACATATAAAGGCAAATGAAATAAAGAAGCACTGATATATCATTCATTGGCAAAAAAGTGAAAGTGTCCTTCCAGAGACCTCTGTCATTTGGCTTCTGAGTCAACCAAGAATACAGCCAATTCTTGGCGGTTCTCTTTGTGGCTATGTTTCAAGTATCCATTTGCTTGTTCAATAAATATAAAAATTTGTTAATGTAAATATTTATTGGCCACCTACTATTTGTCAGGCACTGTAGATGGAAGTTAGGCTAGTGGACAAAACAATACCATGAGCCCTTCCTTCACGGAGTTTTCAATCTAGTGAGGGAAATGGACATTCGTCAAGACTTGCACAAATATGTACATAAGATCTGCAGAAAGTGCCATGAGAGAGTAGTGAGGGGACCTGTGAGAATGTCGGGCAAGGGAACCTCCTCCAGTGAGGGTGTCAACACAAGGAAAAAACAAGCCAGGTCTGACTATACTTCCCAGGGATAGAGACTTGTCTTACTCCCTCTGACTCTCTCTCTAAATCTAAACCACTGCCTGAGGAGACAAGATTCCTAACCATACTCTTCTTCCTCAGTTTTGTCCCAGGCCAGTGGGGCAGTCTCTGCCAAGTAAATCATTGAGGACTTGCATCCCCTCCCCAGACCCCATCTCCCAGCTGGCTTATTTCTTTTGCTATTTACAAGATTCCTTTGCATTCTGACCTTCTAAATAGTTTCCCAAATAAGACAAGATTCTTTATCTTACATTGCTTTTTTAAGTCCTTATTCTATCTGCTCAAACTTATGTTCAAAATTATTTCTGGGGGTGGGGGGCAATGAAGACATGACCTCTTTTTTATACAATCTGCTAAAAACTTTCTGTCAGCAAAGCCAAGCTGTAAATTGCCAGGAAAAAAAGTGATGAATTAATTAGAAATCATCAACATTACTACAACATAGCTCTCACTTTCACCTTTAATTTCAAAGGATGACATTTGGGTGATAGACTATTGCTGTTACATAAAATTACAGCTTTAGATTTGAAGTAGTATAGTTTAATTCAGGAGAAAGACCTAATTAAGAAATGGCAAATAAGAGATAAGTATAGTGCCACTCCTCAACTTCTTGTCCACAGTATACATCATTAATTTATTTCCACAGTGTCTCTCATGAGCAAAAAGCACCTCAGAAGCTGTCCCATGCCACAATTGTTGGCCCCTGGAATGAAACCTCATTACCACTGTGACAACATCTGGTCCTCTGCTGGTGTAACCACCACTATGGTCCTTTTCAGTGTAGATTTTGAGACCTTGCAACTGGGAAGAAACAAACAGATCTTGGGGGTGTGCTTTGCAAACTCAGCTCATGTCAGTTACAACCAGCATCCCATAGAGCAGACTCTCTTGCATGTATGTGTGTGCTGAGAGGATACATACACACAGATGAAAATAGTGAAATGTGAAACCTTCCTGAACCCCCAAGTCACAGTGGGCACTGACAGTCCCACCCCTTTTGTTCAGGGAATTTGTCAGCAGTCTATACTAGTCCCAGAAAGAATTAGGGAACCAATGGTGAACCTGGTGAGAAATATCAGGGAAATGGTGGAAACCAGTGAAAAATTATTGCAATTTTTTGGAATCAACTCTGGTTGAAACACCTTAGAACATGTAGTAAATGAACAACTTGGATGAAGTGGCAGAAGATTCCCAAGTCTGAGTCTCATTTATTAAAGCTGGGATTCCGAAGATAGATCATAAAATGCTCAGAGTCCAAAAGTACCAAACTCAGAGCTGGAGATGTAAGGACAGTATTCTTTATTTTTTCTTCAAATATTATCCATCATCCAATAGAGAAGTTTCTCCATTTATTTTTTCATGTGATTTATGAGGAATGCTTGATCTCACAAGAGCATAGTTCCAATAATAAAATAAGTCATAAATTACAGAAGTAACACAAATCCTTTTTTATTATATTTCTTAAAGATTTTTTATTTATTTATTTTTAGACAAAGGGAAAGAGAGGGAGAGAAACATCATTGTGTGGTTCCCTCTCACACCCCCTGCCACTGGGTACATGGCCCACAACCCAGGCATGTGCCCTGAAAGGGAATCAAACCAGTGATCCTTTGGTTCACAGGCCAGCACTCAATCTACTGAGCCACACCGGACAGGGCTATATTTTTTTCCCATTACCATTTATTCCCCTTATATCCTCTTCCATCCCCATTCACCCCTCCCCCACCACAATCACCACACTGTTGTCCACGTCTATGAGTTCCTTTTCTTTTTTGTTTGATCCCTCTACCTGCCAACCCCCACCTCCAGAGCTGTCAGCCTGCTCTTTATCTATGAGACTCTCTATTTTGCTTTTTCATTCAGTTTGTTCATTATATTCCATATATAAGTGAAATCATATGGTATTTGTTTTTCTCTAACTGGATTATTTCACTTAGCATAATGTTCTCCAGGTCTATCCATGCTGTTGCAAAAGGGTAAAATTTTCTTCTTTTTCATGGCAGAGCAATATTCATTGTGGAAATGTACCACAGTTGTCTTACCCACTCATCTACTGATGGACTCTTGGGCTGCTTCCAAATCTTGGCTATTGTAAATAATGCTGCAATGAACACAGGGGTGCTTATATGATGCGTACGCCGGCCCGCAGTGACTGCGTCATTATGGATGAAATGAGACATTCACATGGACTACCGAGTCCGGTGAAGGAAAACGGACAGCAGTGACTGGCCTTTATTGGGTTTCTTCGCACATTACATGATGGTCCTTACTTACTATGCATAGGTTCGCTTTAGGTGGTTACCTTTTACAGACAACAAAGGAGCCAATGTCGCTAATCACATCACAGAAGAAGGGTATTTGCAAATGAAAAGGGAAAAGTGGTTGGGCTGGCTACACTTGTCCTAGGAAGGTTTAGCATGGATTTTAGGAAGTTATTTTGCAGTTAATGTTTGCCACAAATCTGGGTGAGGGAGTTTTTAGCAAAAAGCAAGACTCAAAGCGGCCTAGGCATATTGCAGGCCTGATTCCCCACGGGAGAACCTATCCATGGGTGTGGGTCCTGTGCATCTCCGAGTGGCAACTGGGCCCACATCACGCAGAACGGTCTCCTACACATATTCTTTTGAATTAGTATTTCAGTTTTCTTTGGATAAAGTCCCAGAAGTGAAATTACTAGGTAGTAAGGCAGTTCCATTTTTAATTGTTTGAGGTATCTCCATTCTGCTTTTCACAGTAGCTGTACCAGTCTGCATTCCCTCCAACAGTGCAAAAGCATTCCCCTTTCTCCACATCTTCATTAGCACTTGTTGTTTGTTGATTTATTGATGCCAGCCATTCTGACTGCTGTGAAGTAACATGTCACTGATGTTTTTATTTGCGTTTCTCTGATGATTGGTGACATTGAGCATTTTTTCATATGTCTCTTCACCTTCTGTATGTTCTCTTTGGAGAAGTATCTATTCAGGTCCTTTGCACATTTTTTAATTGGATCGTTTGGTTTTTTGAGGTTGAGCTTTAAGTTCTTGATAAATTTTTGGATATTATCTCCATATCAGATGTACCATTGGTGAATATATTCTCCCATTCTGTGGGTTGTCTTTTTTTTTTGTTGATGGTTTTCACTTTGCTGTGCAAAAACTTTTTAGTTTGGTGTAGTCCCGTTTGCTTATTTTTCCTTGTGTTCCCTTGCCTGAGGAGATATATCAGAAAAAATATTACCACAATGTCTGAGATTTTACTGCCAATGTTTTCTCCTAGGATTTTTATGGTTTCAGGTCTAATATTTAAGTCTTTAGTCCATTTTGAGTTTATTCTTGTGTGTGACATAAGAATATGGTGTAATTTCATTTTTCTGCACATCTCTGTCCCATTACCCCAACACCATTTATTGAATAAATTATCTTTAGCCCGTTGTATGTGCTCACTTCCTTTGTCAAATATTAATAGACTAAAGAGGTATAGGTTTATTTCTGATCTCTCTATTCTGTTCCACTGATCTATGTGTCTGTTTTTATGCCAATACCATGCTATTTTGAATACTATGGACTTATAGTATAATTTGATACTAGGTAGTGTGATTCCTCCAACTTTGTTCTTCTTTCTCAGGTTCACTGTTGCTATTCGGAACCATTTTTGGTTCCATATATATTTTTGAAATATTTGTTCTAGTTCTGTGAAATATATCATTGGAATCTTGATAGGAATTGCATTGAATCTATACATTGCTTTGAGTAGTATGGCCATTTTAGTGATGTTAATTCTTCCTAACCACTGAACATGCTATGTGCTTCCATCTATTTGTATCTACTTTAGTCTTCAGTGCTTTTACATCTTTGGTTAGATTTACCACTAGTTATTGTAACTTTTTTGAAGTAATTGTGAATGGGATTGTTTTCTCAATTTTCCTTTTGGATAGTTTGTTATTGGTGTATAAAAATGCAGCTGATTTCTGGATATTGATTCTGTATACTGCTGCTTTACTGTGAATTCATTTATCAGTTCTGGTAGTTTCTTAGTGGAATATTTAGGGTTTTCTGTTTACACTGCCATGTTATCTGCAGATAATAACAGTGTTACTTCTTCCATTCCAATTTGGGTGCCTTTTATTTCTTCCTCATGCCTAATTTCAGTGACTAGCAGTTCCAGTGCTAAGTTAAATAAGAGAGGTTGAAGCAGACATCCCTACTTATTCTTGATCTTAAGAGAAATGCTTGTGGTTTCTGCCTGTTGAGTATGATGTTGGCAGTGGGTTTGTTATATATGGCCTTTATTATGTTTAAGTATGCTCCCTCCATTCCCATTTTGCTGAAAGTTTTTTTAATCATAAACGGGTACTGGATTTTAGTGAATGCTTTGTCTGCATCTATTGATATGATCATGTAGTTTTTATCCTTCATTTTGTTTATGTGGTATATCACATTTATTGATTTGCAAATATTGTACCAATCTTGTATGCCCAGAATAAATCCCACTTGATCATGGTGTATGATCATTTTGATGTATTGCTGTACTTGGTTGCTATTATTTTACTTAGAATCTTAGTGTTTATATTAATCAGGGATATTGATTTATAATTTTCTTTTTCTGTAGAGTCTTTATCTGGCTTTGCAGTAGGGTAATGTTGGCTTCATAAAATGAGCTTGAGAGTTTTCTCTTCTCTTGAATTTTTTGGAATAATTTGAGAAGGAGAGGTGTTACTTCTCAGAATGTTTGGTAAAATTCACCTGTGAAGTCATCTAGTCCAGAGCTTTTGTTTGTTAAAAGGTTTTTGATTACCTCTTCAATTTCACTATGTGTAATCTGTCTATTCACATACTCTGATTCTTCCTGATTTAGTTGTGGAAGATTGTATGTTTTTAGGAATTTATCCATTTCAGCCAGGTTTTCCAATTTGTGGACATATAGTTATTTATAATGTTTTTTACAATCTTTGTATTTCTTTGGTGTCAGTTGTTTTTTCTCCTCTTTCATTTCTGATTTTATTTATTTGGGTCCTCTCACTTTTCTACTCAATGAGTCTGATTAAAGGTTTGTCAACCTTGTTTATCTTTTCAAGGAACCCACTCTGGGATTCATTGATTTTTGTGTTTGTTTGTTTGTTTTAATATTGTTCAAGTACAGTTGTCTCCATTTTCCCCTCACCACTCCCCCTACCCCAGACATCCCTACTTCCCACTATGAATCATACCCTTGTTTGACTTTCTCCATATGTCCTTTTCACATGTTCCTTGACCCTTCCCTCTTTTCTCCCCATTATTCCCGCCCATCTCCCCTCTGGTTACTGTCAGTTTGTTCTTAATTCCAATGTCTTTGGTTATATTTTGCTTGCTTCTTTGTTTTGTTAATTAGGTTCCACTTATAGGTGAAATCATATGGTATTTCTCGTTCACCGCCTGGCTTACTTCACTTAGTATAATGCTCTTCAGATCAATCCATGCTGTCTCAAAGGATAGGAGTTCATTCTTTATTTCTGCTTCATAGTATTCCATCATGCAAATGTATCATAGATTTTGATACACTCATTTACTGATGGGCACTTAGGTTGCTTCCAGCACTTGGCTATTGTAAATTGTGCTGCTATGAACATTGGGGTGCATAGGTTCTTTTGAATTGATGATTCAGGGTTTTGAGGGTATAATCCCAACAGTGGAATTGCTGGGTCAAAAGGCATTCCATTTTTAGTTTTCTGAGGAAATTCCATACTGTTTTCCACAGTGGCTGCACCAGTCTGCATTCCAACCAACAGTGAACTAGGGTCCCCTATTCTCCACAACCTCTCCAGCACTTGTTTGTTGATTTGGTTATGGTGGTTATTCTGACTGATGTGAAGTGGTATCTCATTATGGTTTCAATTTGCATCTCCCTGATGGCTAATGATGCTGAGCACCATTTCATATGCCTCTGGGCCCTCTGTATGTCTTCCTTGGATAAGTGTCTGTTCAGGTTCTTTGCCTGTTTTTCAATTGGGTTGTTTATATTCCTGGAGTGGAGTCATATGAGTTCTTTATATATTTTGGAGGTCAAACCCTTGTCGAAGGTATCATTTGCAAATATGTTTTCCCATATGGTTGGTTCCCTTTTCATTTTGCTGTTTTCTTTAGCTGTGCAGAAGCTTTTTATTTTGATGAAGTCCTATTTGTTTACTATTTCCTTTATGACCCTTGCTCTAGGGGACATATTGGTGAAAAATTGCTACATGGAATATCTGAGACTTTACTCCCTATGTTCTCCTCTAGGACTATTATGGTGTTGCAACTTATATTCAAGTCTTTTATACACTTGAGTTTATTTCTGTATATGATGTAAGTTGGTGGATGAGTTTCACTTTTTTTGCATGCAGCTGTCCAGATCTCTCAACACCATTTGTTGAAGAGGTTATTTTTATTTGATTTTATGCTTCAGCTCCATTTGTCAAATATTAATTGACCCTAGAGACTTGGGTTTGTTTCTGGGCTCTCTATTCTGTTCCGCTGATCTATGTGTCTGACCTTATGCCAGTACCAGGCTATTTTTATTACAGTGGCTTTGTAATACAGTTCGATAACAGGTATTGTGATCTCTTCTACTTTGTTGTTTCTCAAAATTACTGCAGCTATTTGAGGTCAATCATGGTTTTATGTAAATTTTTGAATTGTTTGTTCTATTTCTGTGAAATATGTCATTGGTATTTTGATAGGGATTGTGTTGAATCTATAAATTGCTCTGGGTAGTATGGACCTTTTAATGATGTGAATTCTTCCAATCCATGAACATGGTACATGCTTCTTTTTGTTTGTGTCTTCCTTAATTTCCTTTCTTCAGTGTTGTGTAGTTTTCTAAGTACAGGTATTTTCCTTTTGGGTTAAGTGTTATTCCTAGGTACTTCATTTTTCTTGTTGCTATATCAAATGGGATTTTTTTCCTGATTTCTGTTCCTGATACTTCATTGTTGGTGTACAAAAATGACTTCAATTTCTGAATATTGACTTTGTATTCCACTGTTTTGCCAAATTCACTTATTACGTTGAGTATTTTTTTGGTGGAGTCTATAGGATTTTCTGTGTACACTATCATGTCATCTGCAAACCATGACCAAGAAACTAGTTTTGTTTCTTCCTTTCCAATTTGGATGTCTTTTATTTCTTTTTCTTCTCTGATTGCTGTGGCTAGGATTTCCAATACTATGGTGAATAGAAGTCATGAAAGCAGATCCTTGTCTTGTTCCTGATCTTAGTGGGAAATCTTATAGTTTATGCCTGTTGAGTATGATGTTGGCTGTAGGTTTTTCATATATGGTCTTTAC
>PVKM010015070.1:0-28285 GCA_004027735.1 Carollia perspicillata | reverse complement strand
AAAAAGGGTTAAAGAAATCTTGAGACAAATATTTAGTGAAGAATAGGTCATAATGTTCTCATTAATATATAACTCACATAATACACAGTTCACCCTTTTAAGCTGTACAGTTCAGTGTATTTTGTGACTGTCACCATTACCTACCTAATTTTAGAATATGCGTCACCTCCTAAAGAAACCCTATACCCATTAGCAGCTACTCTCTATTTTCTCTCTTTCCATAATTCTGGCAACTAAAAATCTATTATGTCTCTCTATGGATTTACTATTCTGGACATTTTATGTAGTGGAATCATATTTCGCATAATTTTGTGACTGGCTTCTTTTACTTGTACCATTTTCAAGTTTCGTCCTTGTAATAGCATTTATAAGTGTCTTGTTCCTTTTATGTTGAATAATATTTTAGTGTATGCATAAACCATATTGTGATTACCCATTCATTAGTTGATGGATTTTTGGATTGTTTCCACTTTATGGCTCTTAAATATCTTCACAAACTTTTTAATGCATCTTTGCCTAGGCATCTTTTCCTAATGTTTTGAATTTGAAATATTACATTTCACATGCACGAACACACACAATTCCTATAAAATAGATTGTGGTATGGTGTTTCGCTGTTGAATGTTGGTTCTGGTGCTCTAATACTTACAATTTAAAATTTGTGTGTCATCACCAAACTGATTTCCTTTAAAATTGTCACTCTGCTGTGTGTTTTAGACAAGCCTGTTTATTTAATTGCACATACATCTCTAGAGGCCAGAAAATTTTTGAGAAAAATAAAGTTTAACCCACATTGGAGAAGAAAATGCTATCTGAAATGAGAAAGTGACTTCTTCTTCCTTATATGCACCGAGTGTCAGATTTTGTAACATATACTGTGGTGGCTTTAGGTATGATTTGGGATCCTAGGGCATAGTACAGGAGCATCATTATCTTTTAGTGGTTATTCCTTTTACTCACTTAGATTAGTTCAAGTTTAACCATGCAAAAAAGTAGAAGAAGCTTAGATATAGTCCGAGATTCTTCCAGTTATTTTAATAAAGTGTGTAATTCTAATTATACAACAGATTTTTGAGCTAAAATTATTATAGAGTTCATTTTATTCAGTCTCAGAGATCCAGTAATTAAACTTTCATTATTATGTCTCTAATGATACATTTATTTACCCACTTTGTTCTTTTGCTAGGTAAATAATACACTAAGCTGATATAGGCAATAAGATCACAACACAGATCTGGTCTTGCTTACACCAGATGCACATTTATGTGGGGAAAAGGTAATTAAGTAAATAAACAAATTGCTTGCTTTGATTAATACTTTTAAGAAATAGAGAGTGACAACATGGACAGGAAAGCCCATGGAACAGGTCTTTCAACTGTGATGGACATATAAAAGATGTGAAAAGAAAAGCAGCAATAGGAAGATCCAGGGAAAAGAACACCTTAAAAAAGTTAATTCCAATAACTCTTCATGAGGAAGGGATGTCGATGGTATAGAAAACATTCGATATGGGTCAAAATTAGTAAAGAATTGTGGCAAAAATGGGAGAGGATCACCCAGGGTCCTGTAGGGACTGTGGGCTTCCTTCTAAGTGCATCTGAAAGCACTGAAGTATTTTCAAAGTGGGATAAAATGACCCCGGAACTTGGTAAAAGGCCTTTCGTGCTGTCATGTGATAGGTAGTTTAGAAGATGGGATGTGTTTAGTGGCTTTTAGAATCTTCCAAGCAGAAGATAACAGGAAGGGGAAGGGAAGTAGCAGTGGAGATGGAAAATATGAACTGTCAGCCTGTCTTGAGTACCACTGGAACTGCTGCCTCCAGAGGCAGTCTAACATGAACACTTCCTGTTCATTTTAAAGAGTTGGGTTGTTAAAAGGTTTTCCTGAGAATAAGTCAGTTCTTTTGCTTCAGAATAAGTACTCTCAAAATCTGCTGACATACAACAGCATTCCTTTATACTCTTCTTTTCAGTGTGCAGGTCAACAGTGACATTGCTAGATTTGGAAAAACTTGGCCTGAGACTTTGGGTTGTGACTAGGTGTTCTCAGTGTGTATTCCCAGTCTCTTTGAACAGTGGCTACTGAGGTTGTAGACAAAAGGAAACTGTAGTGCACTGTTGGTGGGAAGGCAGACTGGTGCAGCCACTATGGAAAACAGTATGGAGTTTCCTCAAAAAACTAAAACGGAACTGCCTTTTGACTTAGCAGTTCCACTGCTTGGATTATACCCTAAGAATACTAAAACACTAATTTAAAAGAACCTGTATACCCCAATGTTCATAGCAGTGCAATTTACAATAGCCAAGTGCAGGAAGCAACCTAAGTGCCCATCAGTAAATGAGTGGATCAAAAAACTGTGGTGCATTTACACAGTGAAATACTACGTAGCAGAAAGAAAAAGTAACTCCTACCTTGCATGACAGCATGGATGGAACTGGAAAGCATTATGCTAAGTGAAAAAAATCCAGGTGGTGAAAGACAAATACTGTATGATCTCACCTACAAGTGGAACCTGATCAACAAAAAAGCAAGCAGAACAGAACCAGAGACATGAAAATCAAGAGCATACCAACAGTAACCAGAGAGAATGGGAGAGGGGGATAATGGGGGAAGGAATGGAAGGGTCATCAAGGAACATGTATAAAAGACCCACAGACAAAGACAATGAGGAGGCGGGGAGGCAGGGAGGATTGAAGGTGGGAGGTGGAAGTGGGTAGGGCAGGGAGAGAGTAACAGGAGGAAAATGAGGACAACTACAACTGCACAACAATTACAAAAAAGAAGCATTCTCATGGCAATTGAGTAAAGTGCCAGAGGCCAAGGCATACCATGCTAGTGTGTTTGAATCCCTCCTTGGACCTGGCATCCTGTCCCTTCAAACAACATATTTTCCAAAGCAAGTCGAATAGTCCCTCATAATATCAATGTAGCAGGAAAATATATCATCTACTTTGAATGGAAGGGCTAAATGGCTAAGGATATAGATGTATTATTCTAATACCCTCCAAAAAGTGAAGAACTGGGAACAATACCCCAACCTATCATATGTTAGTAGCTATAATTTTTAGCTACTAGCTCCTAAATTCCTCACTGTAGCCACACACACACACACACACACACACACACACAGCACACAAAGCACACACACACAAATCTTTTTTTTTAATGTAATAGGTGAAAGTAGCAGCAATGGACAAATCCCTACATGTATTTTAAATAAAAAGTACAGTACTCAGTTCATGTAACCATTTCTTTTGTGTTAGAATAACAATAAAACACTTGATGTTCTGGCCCCAATCGTCCTTGCAAAGCCTGAGCATTTACCCAGTTCTTCAATCACAAAAGCAGATTCATGACTTCTGAAATGCATCGTGAAGTTCCAACTTGCCATGCATTTCTAGTTATTTTTTAGCTAACATATTCCACCTCCATCATGTCATCCTGATAAAATTATTTTTTCTTTTACAATACCACATTCAAATATCAAATCTACTGCAAACTGCCACTGATCCTGAAGGCAATTTAATAGCTTCTTCATTTGTGTATCATTGGGTTCTTTTTGATACCATTGGTAATGTAGATATTGGAGATAGATATTTTTTCCTTTCCCAAAATATAGAATTTTTCCCATTTATGGCATTAGGGAGGATATATACCTCAATACACTATCATTTAGCCTTCACTGAAGGAATCAGAAACTCTAGTCTTTCAGACAGAAAATGGCTAAATAGAGATAATTAAATGATTTAAAAGTGCTGCAAGTGCTAGAGGAACCTGATTGATTAGGTCTCCAGGCACAGTTCCCAGAAGTAACCCACCAGGGACTGTATTCTGTCCTATGAGGAAGGAGAAAAATCAGGAACATGCGGCCGAATCACTCACTTAAGAATGCACTACTGTAGCTGGGATTCCAGGATGGGGGTCAGGGAGCAGAGGGTGGCGAGAGGTCATCAGCTGCTCCCTGCACACCCATACGCTGGAGCTTGGATATAGCAATGCTGCTGCAGTAACTTCCACATCTCCACAACTTGGTTTGCCAGCAGGAAACGGCAAAAAGCAGCAGGAATATTACTCTCATCAAGTTCCACTTTTCAAACCTTAAGTCAGTGCATTTATTTGTGAAAGCCAATTAACATTCATGTACCCAATAGCAAGGGATTCGAAATATATAGTTTTGAGCAGTGGGAATTTATACTGAGTGCCAAATAGTTTATTCTATCTCTTAGTCTTCCCTCACTTTAGGAGGAACAGGCAGTGATCTGATGGATGAGCTAGGTCAAAACTGACAAAAAATGCTTCACATTTATCTGTCTGTGTAGACAAGTTATTAAAACACTGAGAAAATAAAACATCCCTCTTTTGTGCTCTTGAGTCTTCTTCACTTAACAAGGTGTGGGGCTGCAGCTGCCCAGATGAACAGTTTCTCTGTATACAGGCCTTTTCCCTTGACCCAGTTCTACCTCTGGTTCAAAGGAGAGTGTTCTGGAAGACTAATCCTATCTGCCTCAAATCTAAGTAGTTTTTCCCCCTATCCTGGCATTATGAAAAGAAACAAAGACAAAGCAAAACAAACAAAACAGCATACTCAAAGGGTAACAGAGTAGGATTGTATTATCGTTCCCTAATTCCAGAATTTATATGCTTGTAAATCAGTCCCAAGGTTAAAATCATGAGCTCTTCACAGTAAAGAGAATATTGGTGCTTAGAACTCAATAGGCTTTCAAATATTAATTTATTTAATAAAATTATTTTCACCATAGCGCTTTCATTTTTTATTGCTTTTAGAGAGAGAAGAAAGGAGAGGGAGGGAGAGAGAGAGAGAAACATTGATGTGAGAGAGAAACATCAATTGCTTACCTTTTTGTACTTGCCCCAACCAGGTATTGAACCCACAACCTGGGCATGTGCCCAGACTGGAAATTGAACCTGCCACCATTTGGTTTACTGGATGATGCTCCAACTGACTGAACCACACTGGCCAGGGCAATAGCCTTTCAAATATTTAGATTTAATTTAAACAAATATGATATTAATTTAATATCCTTTAAGTTCACATAGTAAAAGGACATCATATTGATGTCAATACAGAGCTGTTGACAGTTACACAGATACAGGCCCAAACTGGGCTTTGCCTCTTAACAAAAGCCTCTTACTGTGACCCTTTATCTTAAATTTCTATACCTTTGTTTTGTTTTGTTTTTACCTGCAAATAAGATACAGTATTACCTATCTCGTATGGCATGTGTGAAATGTAAATGTATAGTGTTCATTAAAAAATGTGTTAATGAGTAAATGAAAGGTGTTTGGTTTTTCCTTCCCTTTTTTGTCTCCTCTCTCCTTAAAATTCTTGTCACTAACCTCAGGACAAGATCAGTGCATTCTATTTTCTTTCAAAGTGTAATGCCTGAAATTGAACGCAATGTTCCAGGTGTGGTTTTCTAACATGTTATAGGGAAAAGAACACCGAAATAATTCAATTAGATGTACTTGACACATCAATAAACTAAAAAAAACAATTTATACTATTGATTTATATTGCATCTAATGAATTCCTTAAGTTTTGTTTACACCAGCTGTTTTAGGAGTATGTCTACATTCTTAGCGTGCTCAAAGCAAAGAACATTAATCTCTATAATGTTTCATTTATTCAATTTGACTCACCCCTTTGTCTATCCAATTTTCCTTTGTGTTGATTATACATTTGTAACATTGTAAATCATGTTGTCATTTATAATCCTAGTGCATGCATTGATAATCCTCATCAATGTATATATAAAAAGTATTGACTAGGAAAAGCCTAAGACAGAGACTTGGATTGTCCACTGGAGATCATTTTCTAGATTGACATCAACTCTATGGTACTGATTACCTAGTTCATCAAATCATCAGTGCCCTTAGTTATGCTCATTCACATCATATCCCTCAACCTGTTTCACAAGGATGTCATGATATATTTTGCTAGAAAAGTTGAAGAAATAAAGATGCACTGGACATAATCCTGTTTGAAGAAAATTATACCCTCGTTTTTAAATTAACCTGATTTTCTACTATAAACCCAGGTTCTGTTCACGAATCAAATTCAGACATGACAGTGTATCTGTGATAAACTTAGGGAACAGGTTGACCATGAGGCACTCATTTCCATAAATTAATTGTAAGAGTTTAAAAAAGGCTGTATGCTGGAGGAGTAAGGAGAAAGGCAAAGATTGTCACATCTGTCACCTCCCACATCTCAGTTAGAAGACTCATAACTGAGCCTCATGGAGAAAAAGCTATCAGCAGAACCTGAAGCAGTTTTTGTCACTTTGCATCTTTTGATTGCTCGGCTGCTTTGTTGCCATATGGTGTAATATGATGGTTGGTCTACTTTTGAACAGGCCCAGCAGAAATTTAACATATTGAGTATGCCAAAAATGTAGTGACAATCTGCACTTTTAGAGTACCAGCATTTTGTGCATGGAGAGGCACCATCTTTGTGTAGCCATTAGTGTTTATAAAATCAACAAAGTCACTGTCAGAGGGTTGTGGACTTGACAAGCAATGGATTGAAATGAATGACAAGAACAAGAGATTAAGTGCATGTTACACAAGGTAACCAGAGTGCTTTGAGTGTGCACATGAGACGACATCTGGGAATGTTTAGAAATAACTACTGAAGATTTTGAGAGCATCTAGAGATAACATATAGGTAGCTGTAACCAGAAACTGGCAACATTTTAAATATTAATGTTAGCATGATCTATTATTTACTCACAGGCCAAGTTCAGGGAAAGCCAGTTTCAATCATAAATAATTATTTACCCTAAAATCAAGTTACTGTATTGTTTTTTTCTTTTTAGTTTCTATCTTCTGGTTTATTTTTTCTTTTTCAAAAATGAATTTATTGATCTTTAGATAGACAGAGGAAGGCAGAGGGGGGGAGAGAGACATTGATTTGTTGTTCCACTTATTTATGTCTTCATTGGTTGCTTCTTATACGTGCCCTGACTGGGGATGGAACCTGCAAACTTGGCTTTTTGGGATGACACTCTAACCAACTGAGCTACCTGGCCAGGGCTTGATCCTTTTTTTTTTTTTTTTTTGGCCCCTAAAATACTGAATGCCTTTTGAATAAGTGTAAAGCAGAATGGCCTTTACTTTTTATCTTTTTCAGGACAGAGGCCGTATTTCATTTACTTTTTAAGTTCTTAGTATATGGTGGAATATAGCATCTGATTGATAACTATATTGGATTGTAAGGTTTGAATTTATAATAAAAAATTTGAACTTATTAACCCCTGTGCTTTGATTAAGTTTCAGTAAGCGACTTTATTTACAATAATCTCTGAGTCTACATCGGTATTAACAACCCTTGGGATGTTGGAGAACTTAACCCATAGACAACAAAAGAGCAGATACCCACACTTTTTCACAGCACAGAATCATCCTACGTAGAGACAACAAATGTGCGTATACGAAACTCATTTAGAAACAAGCCAATGAAAACTGGCTTGCCAAAAATACACAGATTCAAGATTTACATTTTGCAAATTAGTTTTGCACCCTTTAACAATATATGTGAGTCTGTTATGCCAAAGTGAAATTATAGACAACATTTATTAGAGACAAGTAACAACAGTAGACCTCAGCCTTTATCAATAGGTTTTTGATATTAATGATATATTAATAATGAAAAGCATATTGCCTCCTTTTTTGTGAATGCTCTGATATTCTAGGTCAATTCCTATGATGCTTTTCCTAAATGTTTAGAAATAGATAATTCCTCATGTTCTTACTTGTATTTCTCTACTGATGCCTTCACACCTGTATTTTTATTACCAAATCAAACCAAACCAAACAAATACAACATACTTCTTCTAATTCCCTGCTTTTTCTTCAGTTTCTTATGAAACCACATAGGGTGTTATTTTGCTATATAGTATTTTCTCAACTGGAAAAACATGGCAAGTCTAGGTAGGCTAAATAAAATAATAATAATAAACTCTTTACTTCCCTTTTAGAGTCTTCAGGCTTCTTCTTGGCCTTGGATCTCTCTGCAGTTTTGCAGGACATGTGGTGACTCAAAAAAAAAATCCTAATATCCCAGAGAGGTGATAGTTTCTCAAAGTAACTTCTGCTTATCATAACACCTTTAAAGAACTAAAACATCTTTTTACATAATAGCAAACCATTTAAAATACATCTCAATAATAATAATAGGTTTTAAATAACATTTCAATAAATACAACTAAACTTTTTTAAAGATTTTATTTTGGTGGGGGAAGGAGGGAGCAAGAAAGGAAGAGAAACATAGATGTATGGTTGTCTCTCACATGCCCCCTACTGGGAACCTGGCCCACATCCCAGGCATGTGCCCTAGACTGGGATTCAACTGGCAACATTTTGGTTTGCAGGCCAGCGTTCAATCCACTGGGCCACACCAGCCAGGGCCAAATATTTTGATTAAAGAAAAAAAATTATAAAAGCTACTTTTGAAAGCCAGAGAGGTTTCTGAATAACTTAAGTTCTGATAAAGAGTCTAGTAAATAAAATATATATACTATTAATGTGGCAAAATGAGGAAAAGGAACTGGAAGAGGAAAAGGAACTGGAAGAGGAAAAGGAACTGGAAGAGAAAAAGGATATTGGGAATCAGGACAGTAATTGGGAATATGTCTGAGGTTCAATTTATAGGTCTGTACGCACTTTACATATGTGTGAATAATGTGTTCAAACAACGAAATCTGCCTTCTCACATTATTCTCTAATGAAGAATAGACAACTTAAATTCGTCTAAAGTTACCTCATTGGGTTTTAATATGGTTATACAAAATATCTGATAGACATAATTTTTAAAAGTAAAAGAAAAGATCTCCTAAAGTATTATAAATTATGCAAATTTTATAATCAAGATTGTCATACCGATACAAAGGTTGATGTTAAGGAACTCAAGGGGATGCCGTTGTGGTCGAGAAACATATTAACAATAAGGTGTTGTGTAACTGAGCCAGAGCTACTTAATGGTGAAAACAATAAGATAACCAAACTAATTTTTTCTATTGTTTAAAATATCATACATTGTATTTTATATACATCTCCAAGTAAAAAAAGATTTTATTTTTGTAAAACATGTATGCCAGTAAATAATATTTTAAATGCTTCACATACTGATTTATTTAAATAGGATTCAATTTATTCAAATTGATCTGATGTCCTCATTTACTATAAATATTAACAGATTGCTTTTTTAATTTTTGAAACTGTATTGATGTAACAATGTATAGATTATGTATCATAGAAATGCTCACTTGAAACCTATATGATCCTATTAACCAATGTCACCCCAATAAATGTAATACTTGAAAGGAAAAATAAAGAAAAAAGAAAGGAAGGAAGAGACAGAGGGAGAGAAAGAAGAAAGAAAAAAAGGAAGAGAGAGGAAAGAAAGAAAGAAAAAAAGAAGGAAGGAAGCAAGGAAAGAAGGAAGGAAGGAACTATATTGAGGATCTATAGGAAAGGATTGAGATATGTAAAAGACTACTATTTATGTGATATGAAGGCTGATGCTAGAAGTTGTAGGTTAAAGTCCAACATCTAAAAATGTTTGAAAAGGTGTAGGGAAAAAACATAAATATTTGAATTAGTTATAAGCTTTCAGACAAATGGTGTTTGGTGTTTTAATCCCATTACTCGTTACCAACATTGTCTCACAAATGTACTAGGCTTCAAACATGACACAGACAAGTTTGGAAATAAATTGAAAGAAAGGCAAAAAAGACTTCACTGTCTGGAAATAGACTAAGTTAAATGCTTTAACTTGCCATAATTGTGGTGATTCATGACTTACAGTTTACCCAGTGAAAAACTAACAATAGTTAGTGTTTTTAAGAAATAAGAATGATTAGGAAACTAACAAGATTCCCTGGCAACCAATCACGTTCTTGCAGGCCATGGCAGAGATGGCTTCCTGCATGTGTGACCTGCACAAGGATCTCTGCTCAGAAGGACTTTGTACTTGGTAAATACTCTGCTGTGCCACTTCGAAATTCTTAAACATTTTAAATGAGACCTATGTTTTCATTTCGCACTGGGCCCCTCAAATTATGTATCTGTTCCTGGACCATGGAGTGAAAGTTTCCTCTATAATATATTGCTAAATATCCTTCCCCTTTATCTCATTTGAGAGACACACATCCATTTTGTTTTCTACTCAGAATTGTGGTACCAAGAAATACTAGCATTTCCTACACTTATTTAAAATCAATGACTTTTTTGTTGTTGTAAAGCAAGTAGTAACTTTGAAATGGCTCTGAATTAAAAATGAGTAAAAATAAGCTTGAATATCAGTTACCATTAAATATGTTCCACCTTAGATAAGCCCCTCAACTTCCATGGACTTTTGTTTTTAATTTAAAGCATAAAGATCTTATTGTTGCAATACATTTTAATTGCCATTTTCAAAATTTCAGATAAACAGACCAAATATGCTCTTTAATAAATACATATATTATTAGGTGAATAGACTTTTTTAAAGATAAAAGAAACTAACAAATGCCAAGTTTTCTCTGGAGTCATTTAAATTTGATACTCAAATGATCTGGCTAGACCTTTGTGTTTAAACCAGTTTTTCAACTACATATATACTTCCTCAGGTATTTTCATAGAAGAAATCATGCATACAATTGGAGGCTTAGATAATGTTGAAGAATGAGAAGTGAAGGGAATATAGAAGTTGCCTCTTCCAATGGTCTTTATACCTACAGTAATAAGAAAGGTGATTCTCAGCAAAATATTTCATAGACAAAACCAAAATTCAAGTTCCATATGCATATAGTTCCAAATGATGGAATCTACCCAGAACTCTGAACACAAGTAGATTCTAGAAATCTAATTTCTAGGCTTTGACTCCTAAGGTGTAGAGCACAACTTAAGTGGAGAAAAGTATATCCAACACAGTCCGGACCTTCGGACACTCACTGTCTCATGTTCTTTTCAGTGCATTTATCTTCCAAGCAACCATAAACAACATTATCTTGACTCTTGGCCTAATATTATGCTTCTCTTCTTTTTCAAAATAAAGACTTTCCAAGCTTACCCCCCAAAAAAATGGAAAATCCAAAATTCCATATCCATATATATATTCATCTCTGAGTGATATTCACTGCTTTCTACCCAATTCACAACTTCCCTTTGATATTTCATAATTTCAGGACTGAATCATGACCATCAATATACCCTGCATAACCTTGGTGGGAAACAGCTAGAGAAAAAATAGTGGTTAACATATAAAACATACAGTGTAGGGAAAAAGAAGGTTTACAGTTTTGAGTATGCGAAACACTTTCTTCTTGCATTATTATTTATTAGTTATTGCATTATTTTCTATATGAACAACTGTAAACTGACTTTTGCAAACCATACATAATATAACAAAGAAGGAAAAATATTCATAGCCACTAAAGCCTTTGTTTCCACAACAAAACAAGAGTCTATTTTTTGAAGTCAAATGTTCTTCCATTATTTATTCCATATTTCCTTTGGTGTCAGTCAACATCTCAGCTAGACAAGGTTCTTAAACTCCTGTGATGAAAAATTTCACTCCTGAAAGATCTGAGCCATATGTGATCTTTCTTATATTGTGTTGCTATGATTTTTTATTAGCATTTACCTGCAAACATAGAAGTACTACGAGACAACACAGGGGATCATCGAGATCCAGAAATACTCCACTTACTAATACTTTACAGCACTGTAGACAGAAACACATTTGCATGTTCTGATTACTGATCACTCTGTGGTGAGAAGATTCAAATGTAACCTGCCAATCACCAAATGATGGCTGATTTGCCATAGAATCAGAAGGACAGAATGGTGTCACAGCAGAGGCACAGTATCAGTCTCTCACACTTACACATTGAGAATGTAGTACTGGAGGTAGCCTGGTCAGACATGGTGAAAAGAAACCCACTTATTGTGCTTTGCATAACATTAATCTCATCATTCCACTATTGATTAGTCCATGTATCCATTAGCCAAGCACAGGGGTGACAGAGAAAAGGTTGACTAACATTCACTAACTGAGTCGTATTAACTATTTACCATTGCATACAATAGACTTCCAGTGTTCCATTTTCCACTAGTGGTGTGACCCTTACATTCTTTAAATCTAACCATCTTAGAACCAGTTCCATTATCTATTACTGTGTCTATTGGTCTGATAACAGAAGACACTTAAGCTATTTAAGTAGCAAAGGTTTAATTCAGGCTGATACAGTATTTGAAGACTGGGAAGCAAATATGAAAGCAGCTCTCAGGGGATCTCAGGTACTAAAGAAAGCCATATCCAAGGTGCTCACATGCCTAAATTACCCAAAAGCTGCTTGAGTAGTACACAAAAATGGCTTGAAATCACTGCCAGGGAAATTGGCTTCTTCTTACCTTCTACCATATGAGTAATATACAGGGTCTGGCAAAAATCACACCTGCTTGAGTGTGGTTGGTAAGGTAATAATATGGGTGTAATAATTTATAGCTTTAATTTGAATATTTTACCAAAAATGTCATACGGTGCACTTGGGTGTGATATTGTTATGTTCAGAATTGCATGCTCATGATTTTGTAATATAAGATTTTGTAATAAAAGGAGGTCATTATTTGTGCCAAACCTCTATCTAACTGTCTTATTGGAGGATATCGAGAAAAATTCTGTTGGCAATTCTGATAAAGCCTGGAAAGTGTGGTTTCCAAGTGAACTTCCCCAGGATACAGAGAAGAACATAGCATGGCAGGGACAGACTCAAATATGAGCAAATTGTATCTGACAACCATAGTAAATCTAGCTCACCATGTCACCATCCTCAAAATTCACTTACCAGGACCTCAGGAAAATATTTAGTTAAAATTATTTTTCATATTGAAATACTACCTTATTGGTGCTTATTTTAAAAATATATTTTAAAAGGCATGAGAATATGCTAAAATCATCTCAATGAAAATCTATGTTTTTATTTATTAAATTCTATACATTTCCAGAGAAACTTTTTAGTTTCCTCTGTATAGTATATACTCAAGATATGTTGCCAACTAAGGAAATAAATCATGTTTAGTCTTTTTATAGAGATTTTAGTTATTTATATTTAGAGAGAGGGCAAAGGAGGAAGAAAGAGAGGGAGAGAAACATCAATGTGTGGCTGCCTCTCAAGCACCCCACACTGAGGACCGGGCCCCAATGGAGGCACATGCCCTGACTGGGAATAGAATGGGCAGCCCTTTGGTGTAGGCTGGCACTTAATCTACTGAACCACACCATATTTCTTGTTTTAAAAAATGATGAAATAACATTACTCTTCTTGTGATGTAATATAAGTTGATTATGATTAGAAAATATGTATCACTTTATTCACTGTTAATGATGTTAGGTTTTACGATATGCCTAAAAAGATGTTTATCGGATCTCTCAAATATTGCTATATATTTCCCCTATATAACTTTTAAAAAAGATTTATTTATCATTAGACAGAGGTGAAGGGAGGGAGAAAGAGAGGGAGAGAAACATCAATGTGTGATTACCTCTTGTGTGCCCCCCACCGGGGACCTGGGCTGCAACCCAGGCATGTGCCCTGACTGGGAATTGAACCGACAACCCCTTGGTTCTCAGGTCAGTGCTTAATCCACTGAGCCACACCAGCCAGGACCTTATATAATTTTTTAAATGATACTTTGAGACTATATGACTACCATGTTCCCAAGCAGCTCTTTATCCAGTGTTTTTACCATCAATTGACGATTCTTGACTGATTCAAGAATCTTACATTTGTGGATGAAAATTGGTTGTATCTACTTTTATCATGTCTTCTACTTGTAACGTCATTCTTCTGTAAAGAAGAGCTTTCTCTACCTATCCATATCTCTATTTTAAGTAACATTATAGTATCATGAAGTATCTTTTAAAACTCAATCTGTCAACATTCATTACCAATATCATTCCTTTTATTTCAAAATTGTGCCAAAATTAAAAATGAAAGTCATATTCTATGTCCTTTCAAGTTGTTCCTATTATAGACATTTATTTACTTTTTAAAATAGTGAGGTGCCGTAGGCTCAGCTTGAACTTTCCTTGGCCCAGACGTAGGGGCGTTAGTGGAAAATGGTATTTAAAAGCCAAATTCTGGCCATTGATGCACTCATGGCAATTGAATGCCATAGCTTTTATTGTTTTCCGAGTGGATAGAGTTGAAATATATGTATATGTAATCAGAAAATAAATCTAATAATTCCATTAAAAACCAATAGTGTAGAATCTTCTTTCCCATTGTTTATTTCAAATTGATGGCTCTTCATCATATCTTGTCCTATGAGTAAAACAACCAAAATGCAATATGTGTTTAGTACCTTCACCTCTATAACTTGAATGTAGTCACAAGGACGCACTTCAGACATGTGGTCTGTACTCTTTATAATGTCAATAGCAAGAATCCCCCCTCAAAACAAGAAAGAAAAAGACAATGAGTTTGCTCCATATTAAAGGAATTCCAAAGATCTTTGATATCTGATAACAAACATATATAAGCAGTGCCCTTGAGTGAGTCACGGACTGTAAAAGATAAAAAGTAAACAAACATATTTGACTATGATAGAAAAGTAAATTTGAAAATGATGTCTACCCTAAAATTAATACTGTATCTTCATAGTAATAGTACTATAAAATATATAGAAACCCATTCTTATTCCTGATATTTCATGATACACATGCTTAAGTGATGAGGAGTAAAGGGTCATGGCATCTACAACCTTAGTTCAAAGTTTGCAGCGAATGCACACATGCACATTTGCTCACATAAGAAGAGATAAAGGCTATGTAGCCAATGTTAACAATTGCTGAATAAAAGTTATACTGTTGATCTTTATTCTATCCTTTCAACATCTCTGTAAGTGTTCATATTTTTTTTTTCAAAATAAAGTTTGGAAAGGAAAAATAATGAGTCATCTGTGTGGTAATATGAAAATATACCTCA
This sequence comes from Carollia perspicillata, assembly GCA_004027735.1. Taxonomy (NCBI): domain Eukaryota; kingdom Metazoa; phylum Chordata; class Mammalia; order Chiroptera; family Phyllostomidae; genus Carollia; species Carollia perspicillata. Next base: position 13,292 of record PVKM010015070.1, on the reverse strand, counting down.
GATATAGCATTTGGGGACAGACGCATGCTGTAGAACAGTGCATACAATATACCACCCTCGGTTTAGCAATTCACAGTTTGTCAATAATTATGTTTTTCTATATGTATTAGATATAATCTTTGCAAAGAGGACATAAACTAAAGAGAAAAATAAAGATATCAAAATCACAAGGCAGCACATTTGTTTAGAATGGAATTAGTAACACAACTAGTGGTCTTAAGAAAAAATTCTGTCATTCTGCTGTTAGGTTGAAAAAGTAAGCCAAGCTTTAATTCTGGACTTTAGTATTTGGGGCAGTATAAAACTATCTATTACCAAAAACTTATTTGTTATATTATAAATGTAGGATATTAAGAATTATAAAAGCAAAATCATATGTGTTAGGTATTGTGACATAATGGAAAATGTATATTTTTCTTGTTCTCTGGCTCCTGGCACAGATCTCTCAAAACCCATGCAATTTCCTCAGTGAGAAGAGCACTGAACACATCCTTTGTTCTAATATATGGTCTTTGACTCCAGTTCCCTACACAGGGCTCCCAAAATCCTTTTAATTTTCTGGGCAATAAGAATGTCTTTTCCTCAAACAAGGTACCTCTGGATGTGTTCCTGGATGAGGGCAGGTGGCTGAAAAAACAAGCTGTGGAATTTTCACCCCAAACCTCATTCTCTTCAGAAGGGAGAAGGGTTAAAATAGAGTTAATGACTGATCATTCTTACCTGATGAACTCTCCATAAAAAGGTTTAGTGTGGCTCATTTGTCACAAATATATATTAAATACTTTTTGCACAAAGGGGAATAAAAACAAAATTATGTTTCTATTATAATCATGACACCTTTCCAATTAATGAGTCTAATTAGATAATTTATAAGTCCCCTTTGAGTCTTCCTTTGGGGAAAAAATAATAAAACCCAGAATAGTCTGAAAAAATTTTCATGTGCCAAATTGTGACATTCTTACAAAGAAAATGAAAACATGAAACAGATTACTGAGGTCAAAATAAGAGAAATTCTCGACAAATTAAAGATCTCTGATTTAACTCCAGACTTTTTAATATAACAATAAATTTCATAATCCTTACTCAATATCCCAGAGAACTTATGATTTAAATATTATCCCATTTAGTTCCTTTGAATTTCCAGATATCTTTGTCAAAAGAAGGAGAGTATACTTAGTTATATACATATTTAATACATTTCTGTGCTAAAATCCATATTTTTCTTCTGTTAGAATAATGTCAAAATTTCCCATCCATGAACACCAACACACTCTCTTTCTTTTGCAATACATAGATTGAGATCCTAGTGATACCTGTATTCCTGAAATAGACTTATGAGGTTATATAAAATGAGCTAGTTCCCTTCTCACCCCCACTGCTGCTACCAAGTGTTTCCAGTTTAAAGAAGCAAGACACACCCTCTATTTGCTTGTCCATTAGGTGTCAGGTGAGTCCTTACCCTTGGCAAGCATGCCTGGTAATCACATGCACAACTTGGCAGCATGTTCCAAATATGTTAATCCAATATTTCTTCAAATATTATCCACTAATTATGCAATTAAAAAATTCATAGCTTAATTTCAGCCTGAGGTTAAAAATTGAAGCAAACTGAGAAGGATAGAAAGGGTAGGATGGCAGGTACGGACAATGCTCTCAGCATTGTTGGATCTTGCACACAGGTGTTTGCCATGGGTAACCTTTTTCTGATGAAAAAAAATGTGCCCCAATAATTTGTTCATTTTTTAAAGCACAGACACTTTTAAAAATTCATATTTCATTTAGAATGTGCACTGTAAATACATCTTCAAATGAACAACAATGAGTATTTCACTTGGCAGTGTTCACAATTAAGAAAAATTTTCATCTCCTCCTTGGTAATTGTATTGGTACTTAGCAGTTTTTACTGACATTGTAGAAATTTGTCCATACTCAAAATTTTGAAAAACAAGGGAAAACCTAACTCAGGAAAGAAAATAAGTTAAAATCAGAATATATGTCCTATTAACTTTTAATGTGGAGACAAACATATGGAACATTAAGTCTTTAGTCATACCTGCTCACTGGAAGATTTCAAAACAAATGTTGAGTAAATGTACTAGGATAACCATCCTTCAATGTAATAACAGTTTTAGGAGATTGATTCAGAGCACCTGAGGGAGGTGAACCAAAGATCCTCTTGACTTTTATTTATTGCACAGTATAGAATGACCACAGATGGAAAAAGAAAAAACATGTCTTTTCTTCAAGGTAAAGAATGAAAAAAATAAGAGAATTTATTAATCTTCCACAAGACCAATAGCTGCACTTAAATTTGACCAGCAGGGATTTCATAATATAAGAAACAAACTCTTCATTTAACGAAAGTGCACGCACATGCACTCCCACATGCACACACAAACACACACACACCAAAACTGAGGAAGAGCAAAACCTTCCCGTTTATAAATAAACCTCCCTGTTTTGGCAAACTTTGTTTTCACTAAATAAATGACCACATTTATAAGGATTGAAAGTAGATGCTTGTGGTTCAAAAGGTCCGATTTATGCTTAGATATTTTAATCTCAGTTGCAAATGCAGGCATTCTCAATAATGAATATACATTCTTGTCTAAATGAATTTATGTGTTACCCAAGTTTGTAGAGATTTTAAACTCAGACATGAGTAAGTATTAAGTCCCAGGGGTGTGGCAAAGTTTTGGAGCTTCATGAAGTTGTGAAGCAGCTGGGGAAAACCCATTGATCATACTTCATTGCTCCACCCCGATCTCACCTGAGACAGCCATTTTTCTACCTCACATGTTCTCGCAGACCAGATGGCCCTGTGCTGATTTAGGTCATTCCACTGGTATAAGAGTCCAGGGTAAGTCTGAAATATCCGTGCCCAGAACACATTATCCTTGGGTGGTAAATACCTTCTGAGAACTTGGCATCTCCCAAGACCCTGTCTTAATGTGCTGCCTGGGCTTCTGGTGCACTCATTGTGTCCAAAAGTGTTCTCTCAAGAATATTAATACTCCAAAACTTCTTATATATTAAATTTCCAAGCCTTTCATGTGCCGTAGACATGCCTGATACTTTGACAATGTCTATATATCGATTCTCAAATTAATAGTATAAATATATTTTTAAAAGACTGATTTTATTGAAATATATTTTCAAAATACTATAAACAAATTTGTTATATGATTATACCAGAGTACTTTCATTAACACATTAACAAATGTGATTAATATAGAAGTAGATCTTAAACTCAAAGTGATTTTGAAGTAGTGACAATCACCAAGGTTATTTTGAGGTGTTTGCAACAAAAGTCATATAACAAAGTTTCAGGGACTGTTAGTCCTACTAAGATTTGTTGTTGTTGTCGTTCATAATTGAAAAAATAAGATAAACTGTAATTAGGACTAACTAGGAAAAACTAATGCAATGTTTTACATTCATGCTAACTGAACCCCTAAGTTCTTATTTGTGGTCCCTCAGTTAGGAATTTCTTCTTTTTTTAAAGACTTTATTTATTTTTAGAGAGAAGGGAAGGGACAAGAAAGAGAGGGAGAGAAACATCCATGTGAAAGATTGGTTGCCTCTCCCTCAATCCAGGGACCCAGACATGTGCCCTGACCGGGAAGTGAACCAGTGACCTTTCTTTTTGCCAAAAAACACCCACCAATTGAGCCATATCTGTCAGGGAAGAATTTCTTCTTTATGAGATCAGGCTTTTACAAAATGAAGAAAGTTATTTTCCTTCATCTTGCCACTCAAAAATATTACCTGAGGCAAGGTATCACAAAGCCTGACTTTCTAATTAATCAGTAAGCAGAGAAAATTTCAATGAAGACAAAATAATTTAATATTTCACTATATAATTTTACCATGTATATTTTTATTGGATTGAAATCCAATAAACCTTTCTGCCCTCAAAAATAATATTTCTGCTATATAGCACTAAATTCTGAAATATGCCAGACAAAATAAAGCAAAAGACAATTTTGGAATTGGACAAGGAAATAATCAATGTTAAAAAATCCTCACTCAGTGCAGGACTGCTGCACAAATTATCAAAAGTCCTGTAGCTCCTTAATTTTTGCAAACTGTACTTTTTACTCTGCTTCCAGAATCTTTGTCACGTGCTCCATGTTATTCTCTCTGCACTTGTATGTCTCTCTGGCCATACGGACACACCAAAGGAGTAAGATGCAAACTCCCACTAGGGGGTTTGCAATGGGGCTGACAGCCAGGAAATGCGGAGGGGTGGAGAAGTACTGAAGACGCCCATTTCATGAGTTGCCCTGGCAACCAGGATGGCGTGCTCATGACACAGCAAAAAGAGTCAAGAAAGTCTGATGCTAAAAGCTGGGGAGGTAACTGGATGTGAGGGGCAGAGCCTCATGTCTACTTCGGTGTGCAGGAGATTAAGGGGCAGTTTTAAATAAAAGCGAATGGAAAATGCGTGGTTTTGCTTCCCCATCCCCTGGCTGGTGGATCGGCAAATGGGGGTTTGAGGTTCCGGGGTGGGGCGAGCTTTGTCCGGAGGATTTTCTGTGTCTCTGAGGTCTTCACCACCTGCCTGTCTGGGTTCCAGTAAAAGGGTAGACGGGAGACACAAACTGGTTGGCTCAGAAAGGGGGGCTGTCTGGCAAGCCTGTGCCCCCTCCCCAGATAAGAAGCTGTGGTGGCTGGCGCCTGCCTGTCCACAGCCTGGTCAGGTATCACCCCAGTGCAGCCGGGGACAGGCCCTGCGCCCATCCCAAGCACTCCAGGCCTGACCAGTAGCACTGCGGACGCTAGTCTGGTAAGAAGGCTGAAGAGGAGGCTTGGGCTGGCAGCTCCGGGAGGCCCATAGCCAAGCTGCAAGGCCTCTGCCTGAGCACAAACCCACAGGAATCCACCACAGCAGACACCTGATGTGACTGCATACTCTTTGGAGGGGAGGGGGGTTCTTCAAGAAACCTGCTATGCATTTTTTTTATTCTTTTTTCCTTTCCACTGCACTCTACCTCCCGAGTTTTTGACTAGGGGTGGCAAGTGGTAAGACCCCACTGGTTGTCCGCTTGCTGTTTGACATTAGCAGGGCTCAGGTATGGAATCAAGAAGGCACTGGTCTTATCTTTTTAGTCTTATGCTCCTGGTTACCCGTAATTTTCTTTAATTTAGACAGAACCCTAAAATGTATTGCCTGCTCCTACAATAACACTGGCCTTTGGTATCCTATCTGTGGCTTGCATAATAAGTATGGTAACTGTTTTAAATGTTCAAAGCCCACATTACTATCTTGGTGTTATACTTCACCCATAATTATCAGTTAGGCTCTGTTTCTTCTCCATTGGACTATTCCACACTTAGTTATATGGAGGGTCACAGAGTTGTCCCTATCTGGTTTGAAATTTTTAGAGTTCCCAGCAAGAGGTCTCCACATTAATAAAAGGTTATTCCAATTTTCTCTTTAGCATCCCATGAGAGCCTGTATAATTTTTTTCAGAAATGGAGATGGGAGCTAGGTTGGTTGTGAAGTGGGATGGAGTGAGTAAGTACTATGGATTGGAGTGAGAAAAAGAGAAGGAAGTTTTCAGAACTAAAAATAATCAGGACAAGGTTACTTTCTTCCACCAAATATAAATGTGAAGAAAAAGATATTTTTTTAGTGAGTCAGATATTGACTCATTTTTTGTTATATTCATTGGCTTGAGATTATCAAAAAATCAACAGTGAAAAAATTAAAAGAACATTTTATGTGCTTTTTTTCAATAAACAGTGGAATGCTATTCCAAAGATAAATGTAGAACCAAAGAATGTATATGATAATTAACTGCACCTGAATGGAAAAAAAATGGATTTGAATGTAGATGTATTAAATGTAAAAAAATAAAATAACATAAATGTGGTATTGATTGTTCTACCCAAAATAAGCCAAACTGAATACTTTTGTCTTTAGTCACTTTCTTACTGTTTTCTATAGCATAATTCTCCATTTCACTTTCTAGACTTGTATTAGTTTTAATTTATTCAAGGACAAAGGAATTTCCTTCTACACGCAAACTTCATTAACTCTAGTGGAAACTGAAAAGAGAAGATGCTGAGGCCGACCACAAATGTATTTGATGACTGATCGAAATAACATCTCAATGATATATGTGACATGCTACCACCTAACCTGCCAATGGGGCATAAAACAGTCGGCACTTTTTGCTTCGTAAAAGCAGACTTGATAGATGTGGACAATCTCATTTTCAAACTGTGTCTTTGAATTCCTTTTAATACCGAAAATACTGAAAATAAAATGAAGGGAAGTGCAGCACAGCACATTTGCAGGCAAATGCAGGATGTCCTGAAGTAATTATGATGCAGCTGTCATAAAGAAGCGTGTCTAAGAAACAGTCACATCTAACAACAGAATCATTGCAAAATAAATTCCTGGAGGTCAAAGACATGTCCTTGGCCTCCAAAATGTTTACTCACTTTGTAACTGTTCCACCAATCAGGATACAAACAAAGTTTAAAAATGCAAAATTTGAAAGGCTACAATTTATAGCTATTTAAATTGCTAGAAACAATAATTTTTTAAATGATGACAATAATACTGCAACATTTTTTTGAAAGTCGATATGTCTACGTAGGTAAAGTGACCGGAGGTAACACAAGGATATTAAGAACAATTCCATCACCAGTGAGTACAGTTGGAAAAATAAAGAAAACTAAGAAGAGTTTTCAAAGAGAGAATGGAAATGAAATACTTCATGAGTCCTAAAGAGATTTTGTTGATCTAAAAAAAAAAGAATAAAATATAAAATTTCTATCAGTAGTTTTTTTAGAAGTTCTGGAAATCACAGAGCTAACATTTATTGTTAATTGCTTATAATACCACTGAGATGGAAATTTAGAATAGCAGAAAAAAATTAAAATATTTTGCTATTAAACAATATTCATCAATAAAATTGTATCAAATGTGATAATTTTCAAATATAGGTATAACATTTTTCAATTAAATCTTGAGAAGTATTAGGTAGGAAATAAGCACAGATATGTTATAGAATCCAATGTGATTGCTGTGTCTTTCATTGCTCTCTTCATTTTTCCTTCCTCTCCACTGTTCTTTCCTTCTCCTTCTCACATTACATCCTTTTTTTATTTTAATTCAGAATCTTGTGATCACTTTTATTAGGCTAGGTTCAGTATTCTAGACAAATGATTCAGAATAATGTAAAAGATAGTTCCTACTTTTGAATAACTCCATATAGTGGTGGACAAAGACAAAAGAGTATAAAATTCTGCATGTTATATTGTAGCTATTTGTAGGAAGCTACAGGACACAGAAAATGGAAAATGATACAGTATAATGGTTCATGGAATGATTATTTAAGTTAATGATTAGAATCTGGTTCAAGAGGTCTCTAGGTAAGCAGAGAATTGTAGTGAGACTGCATTATTACCTCAATTCAGCATTTTGAAATTACTGTGGGAGTAGGGACCAAAGAGAACCAAAGATGAGATTGGGAAGACAGGCTGCACAGTATCTGGAAGGAAACTATATAACTTTGAAAAGTTTTAGAGAAGGAAATGCATTTGTTGAGTTAAGTAAATGATGTCATAGAAACTGAGTTTAGTTAAATTTTTATGGGTCTCTGTTAAATCCTTCACCATTATTTTCCTTCATGAAATGTAGTTATTTGTTCAATATGTATCTTCTTATTTTTTAAAACATATTTTTTTAAATAGTTTATTTATTTATTTTTAGAGAGGGGGAAGGGAAGGAGAAAGAGTGGGAGAGAAACATCAATGTGTGGTTGCCTCTCATGTGTTCCCCACTGGGGACCTGGCCTGCAACCCAGGCATGTGCACTGACTAAGAATTGAACTGGCGACCTTTTGCTTCACAGGCCCATCCTCAATTCCTGAGGTACACCAGCCAGGGCTTATATCTTCTTATTAAATGTAGACTTTAAAGCAAAAAAAAAGAAATTACATAAATATATTATGATCATGACATTACCAATGCCAAGCACAGGATAGGTGCTCAATAATTATTTACTAAATGAAGAAAAAAAAAACAGATTTGTTTACTCTGGGGAAGTTATATACTGTATAGTTGTTGTTATTAGAGCTGTTGTATCTGAAGTTTTAACTATGTGAATACCAAGAATAATGTAGAAGCTGGTATTATAAAAATATCCTCTAAAGGTTCTGGGCCCCTGGTTATTCAAGAAATAATCTAGATAATTCTGTGAGAGGACTTTACAAATATAATCAATGCAACTGATCAGCTGATTTTAAGATAAAGAGATTATTACAGATTATCCAGAGGAAGGCAGAAGAGTCAGTGGGAGAGATGTATCAGGAGGAGAAGGCTGAGGGTCACAGCTTGAGATGGACTCAAGCCACAGGTATTGGAGGGAGGCCACATGGAGAATATGAGCAGTTAAATAGATTTTCCAGGAACAAAGCTGGCCACTGGTTGATATCCTGCAAGGGAACAAAGCCTTCAAACCTACAGTCGCAAGAAATTTCATCAAGCCATCAACCTGAATAGTCTTGGAAAGAGATCCGTCTCCAGTCTCTAGAAAGGAACACACCCCTAGGAACATTTTTATTTCAGTCCTGTGAAATTTGGAGTAGAGAAGCCAACAAATTCATGCTATGCCCAGACTTGGACTGTTAGATAATACATGGGTATTGTTTTAAGTTGCTAAATTTGTGATATTTTTAATTGTCTGCATTTTCCCTCCACCACTCCCTTCCACTCCAGCTATCCCCACTCCCCACCCTTGATCTTACCCCTCTTTGGTTTTGTCCATGTGTCCCTCATACATGTTCCTGAAAACCCTTCCCCCTTTTCCTCCCATTATTCCCTCCCACCTCCCCTCTGGTTACTGTCAGATTGTTCTTAATTTCAATGTCTCTGGTTATATTTTGTTTGTTCGTTTTGTTGATTAGGTTCCACTTATAGGTGAGATCATATGGTATTTTTCTTTCACTGCCTGGATTACTTCACTTAGCATAATGTTCTCCAGTTCCACCCATGCTGTCACAAAGGGTAGGAGCTCCTTCTTTCTCTCTGCTGTGTAGTATTCCATTGTGTAAATGTACCATGGTTTTTTGATCCATTCATTTACTGATGGGAACTTAGGTTGCTTGGCTATTGTAAATTGTGCTGCTATGAATATTGGGTTGCACAGGATCTTCTGAATTGGAGTTTCTGGGTTATTTGGGTATAGTCCCAGCAGTGGAATTGCCAGGTCAAAAGGCAGTTCCATTTTTAGTTTTCTGAGAACATTCCATACTGCTTCCCACAGTGGCTGCACCAGTCTGCATTCCCACCAATAGTGCACTAGGGATCCCTTTTCTCCACATCCTCTCTGACACTTGCTGTTTGTTGATTTGTTTATGATTAAAACAAGTAGTTATAATATTCTTTCCTTCAAAAAAAAGTGGTATGAGAAAGTAAACTTTGAATGTGGTCTCAGATATGTCAATCTCCTATTACTTTAACACATTAAATAAAGATCTAATATGTTTCTGACATAATGCTTTTCAAAGTGAGAGAGGAGAAAATATTTGAGTGAGAGTTATACTTTGTCAGAACTCAGGGGTCATTACTACAATCCTTCAGAAGCATCCTGAGTACCACATTCCTTCACATATTTACAGGTGCCATAACTATTTAAGAAAAGCACAGAGGGGTGTCTAATGTGGAAAAGAGGGTGAAAAGAAAGAGGTGCTCTCAGTTGTTTCAGGGAAGTATAAGATTTTCTGCTGACCATGGAACAGTCAGGGATTAAGTATGAAATTTAAGCAGAATCTGAGGAAATAATTAAACTATGATGACAGCAAATGTTGCTGAGTTCTAAAGAAAAAAGAGATGACGAAGCACTTACATATTATATATGTTGTACCTCTCGCATCTCAGAAAAATCACTTTGAGTCATTTAAAGAATCTTTGGCAAAACAAGTTACTTTTTTTCCTTTCTGTGTCTGTTTTTGTTTTGTTTAGGGAAGACATATACATGCTCTTTTTTTTAAGATTTTATTTATTTATCTTTAGACAGAGGGAAAGGGAGGAAGAAAGAGAGGGACACATCAATGTGTGGTTGCCTTTCATGTGCCCCCCACTGGGGTCCTGGCCTACAACCCAGTCCTATGCCCTGACAGAGAATCAAAAGAGCAACCCTTCGGTTCACTGTGGCTCAATCCACTGAACCACACCAGCCAGGGCTACATGCTTTTTTAAGAAAACAAAATTCTTTATCTCTTCTATGTTGATCTAAATTATTAATTATTAAAATCATGAAATGACTGAATAAGAATATCACTCCTAATGCTTAGCATATTAAGAAATATGGAACCAAATCCAATTTATAAAAAATCTATAACAATTTTATAAAACAAATGAAATGTAAATTAATGGCAACACTTTAATACAACTGATGTTTTGCTGAATGAAACAATCCACTGTGAGATGAATGTAGCACCCACTGCTGTCACACGGGACTTTGGAGTTCGTCCTCGCTGTGTGTCGTACATTTCACCGTATCTCATGTATGAAATCACTCTGCCACAGCTTCTTCCCAACCTTTGCTAAAGCTCTGTGTGCCTTCACTTGACTGAAATATGTCATTCACAAGTTAACTTGTCATTTTTTTCTTATTATCCTATCATAATTAAATCATATTACATTACATCAATATGTTTAAGAGACAGACATTGCACCATCACCTATTAAATATGCTTATAATAATATTTTCAAGCAAATGTTGTATACCTTTATTTACAAAAAATAATAAGGAGTACATCTACATGATTAAACAAATAAGCGATATGATAAAAAATACAGAGCAATAGGTTAGCCTTTTTCCTGCAGCATACGCCCATCCCTCATCTCTTACATGGGGTCATTGTTCCCCTTCTGATGCTCCTTCTAGAAATCATGTGTTTATTTATGTGTGTGTGCAAGTATGTGTGTATAATGAACACATTCACAATTATTTTTATACAACTGAAAGATGCTTTGTGCCTTGCTATTTCCACATAAGAAATCTTGAAAATTTCTTGAAGATTTGCTCTATTGTTTTAGTAACTGCACAGTATTCCATTTTTAAGAATACACCATAATTTTGTTAAACTCTTATTGATAATTCCTAGCTGTTCAGCACTACAAACAGTGCTGCTTATATGTTTAAATATTCACATTTTCCTTGATCCAGTAACACTTTTTTTAGTGGACTTTATTTTTTTTAGGGTAATTTTAGTTTCAGGCAAAATTTAGCCTGAAGTATAGATTTTCCCACATACAACATGCCTGACTGATAAACAGCCTCCCCATTATTAATATCGCCACACCATAGTGGTACTTCGTTATAACTGATGAACCTACATTGACACATTGTCATCACTCAAAGTCTGTAATTTACCATTCACTCTTTTTAAAAATATTTTATTTATTTATTTTGAGAGAGAGAGGAGAAGGGAGGGATAAATAGAGGGAGGGAAACATCAATTCGTTGCTCCTCTCCCACCCCCTGCTGGGGACCTGGCCCGCCCGCAACCCAGGCATGTGCCCTGACAGGGAATTGAACCAGTGACCCCTTACTTTGCAGGCTGGCGCTCAATCCACTGAGCCACACCAGTCAGGGCACCATTCACTCTTAATGTACATTTTATGGGTTTGCACAACCGATGAATGCTATGTATCCACTATTATAGTAACGTACATAGTATTTTCACTGACATAAAAATCCTCTGTGGTCCCCCTATATTAAATTTGAGATCATCCACAGAATGAAAAATAGCATAGAACACTAAGGTAGTTTCCTGGGGAGGAGTTTGTGAAATACCTTTGCATTGGTTCTACGGGGTGAAGTGAAATATCACTTCCAGTTTACCAGATTCAGATTGTTCCAGAATAAAATGGCAGTCCAGAAACTGACCTTGATTTCTTAGCAGAAGAGGGCCAGGAGAATGGTTATGCACAATTGGCACTAAAAGCCGGGGTTTTTCCACAGATCAATGGACCCAGGTTCAATGACATAGTCCAAGATAAAAAGGAAGAAGAAAAGAAAATATGTAAAATTGACCTTTCCTGAAAAACACCACTAAAGAGGACAAGTAAAGAGTTTTATTTAAAGTAAATGATTGAAAAAGAAGATCAAAGAAAATTAAAATGAATAGAAGATGAAGAGGCTTGGTTTTAGAAAATAAATGACAAATGGTAGGAGATAGGAGACTGAATAAAGTAATATAGAGGAAGAACAAGAAAACTGGATAAGAAAATTAAATTCTGGGGAAGGAAGTCTTATAATCAGTGATGAAAAAGATACAACAGCACAACATGGGCTAGATTTTAATATTCAAACAGCATCAAAATAGTTTTGTACTTTTCATTAAAAAAGTTATGGTTTGAATTCAGTGTCTTCCATAATTCGGCTGCAAAGGTTTTCAGGTTTGCTTTTTTTAAATGTCCATTTCATTTACTGGCTTTTAAAGTTGGCTGCAAAAATCTGTTTCCAAAAAAACTCAGACCTACCAAAAGAATTAAAGATATTTTATGCACTCTTAATACAGTTTTATCTTTCCTAAAAAATTAAAATAAAATAAAATTACTGTCTTACCAACCTCTTCCTCTTCCACATAGTTAAGATGGGAAAACATTTTGATATCAAGCATGATGTATGCCATTTGCCCTTCAGTAAAATAAACTAAACATTTAATCAGATTGAGATACTTATGTTAATAAAGAGCTTCATATATGCTGATATTTTTAGATAGGTTTTATGATGCATTCATAAATAATAGATCTTATAACTTGCAAATATACTACTGAAGAGTATTTCTAACATCCTTGGGAAAAAAATGTTGCTTTTAAAGCATGTGCTGTGAATTTTTTAAATAATATTTTATTTATTTATTTTTACAGAGAGGGGAAGGGAAGGAGAAAGCGAGGGAGAGAAACATCAATGTGTGGTTGCCTCTCATGTGTCCCCTACTGAGGACCTGGCCTGTGACCCAGGCATGTGCCCTGACTGGGAATCAAACCAGTGACTCTTTGCTTCACAGGCCTGTGCTCAATCCACTGAGCTACACCAGCCAGGGCTGAATTTTGTTAACAATATATAAGATATGGGTAGCCATATATTATTTGCTTTATAGAGAGCACTTCTTAGAGATATTTTATTTTTAACTTACATTCACATTAAAAAATTGACAATTTATGCACAAGAAAGAGTTTAGCAAGTCATCTTATATTAATATACTAAAATTGATAACTTCGTTCTTTAAGAAACAGTAGTAACAGATTGATAAATAGAT